>CM008342.1:47524265-47536263 GCA_002525835.2 Ipomoea batatas | reverse complement strand
TTAAAAAAAAAAAAACTTTATCATTTGGATCCGTAGTCGTTGAACGAAGAAGTACTTTCCACCATCATCCAGAACTGGACAAAGGAGTACTCCTTCACCCACATCTAGATGAAGGAAACAAGGTCTCTGTTGCTGGATGATCCTTCGTCCCTCTCCCTTAACAAATGAGATCAATCTTCTTTGTCCAGTGACCTGAGTGATTGTGGCAACCATTATTAGTTGTCATGACAGCCTAAGAACATCCGCATCAATTGTTCTTTTTTGAAAGTTTTTGTCAAACCACATAGGAGCGAGAATGGGATAGAAAAAGAAAAGAAAAGGACTCAAAAAAAAAATATGTCAACTAGCGTGTGCACTGCAACTGGTGCGCTAGCTAAATGCGCACCAATGCAATTATTTTATTTTTTTTTGTTTCAACGAGGCTTATAACAAACTTGTTTTACTACAAATTTTTTTCTCTTCCATCTATCCTCTCTCCTTCAACTCAATCTCTCTCTTTTATGTGTGCAAAAAGCACCCAAAATGCTCTAACCTCTTCAAAAAAATAATTCTCTTTCTCTTTCCAATTTGAATAAAGCATGTCCTATTTTCGATCAACTTAAAAGGAAATAAAAAAGATTTTTTTTTTAAAAAAAAACAAACAAAAAACAAAAAACAAAAAACAAAAAACAAAAAACAAAAAACAAAAAACAAAAAATTCTTCAGTTTGTGGTTACCTTGGAAGCCACCACAACAATTAATGGTGGTTGCCATTGCAGCCTAACTTAAGGTTACAAATTTTAAATATATAATATATCCATCTATGAAATAGAAATGAGAAAAATCTTTAGAGCAAAGTCCACATAAGGTATATATCACTTGATAATATAGTGATGGATTTTAATAACCCGAGGCCCGAATTACCTAACCCGATTACATTTAGGATTATGACGAAGGTAAGAACTAAACAAAGATATGTAATGATAGGATAATTAGGGTATATCATAGAGATAATATTGTATTAATAAGAGATAATGCTATTACAACTGTGAGAATCTTGTAATAACAATACAAGTATGTTCTTAGAACAAGATGTGTAGGTCTCCCCTCAACAAGACACAATGAAGTGATTTTATACTTTAATTCGGCCCTAATTACCCCGGAGAAGATGGTGGGGAGTTACAACCGCCTTGGACCGCCACAAACGCCGCAAGACTCGGACCAACACGAATACCCTTCACTCGGTCAAGCACGGGGCTCGACCGAGTGCTGACCTCGGCCAAGGTGGGCGACCTCGGTTGAGGAGGCCGACCTTGGCCGAGACGGCGGACCTCGGCCGAGGTGGCCGACCACTTAGCTCGGCTGCGTGGCCGACCTCAACCACGAAGCTTGGCCATGCCCGGATCGGTTGGACTCGGTTTCGGGTTTCCTCTTGTGCTTCGGACTTGGTTCGCTTCGTGTTGTCCTGCTTCGGGTCTATTTGTAATTATTCCATCATAGAGTAATACGACATGTAATTTCACTTTCTACTCCATTTTTTACTCTCTGTTAGGTATCATCCTTTGATTGATTTAAACAACAAGGTGAGTCACTGTTTTTATTCATTAACTTTTATTTATCAAATAAAATTTGTACATGGGGCAGAGTTATACTTTGTGGGAGTATATAACTGAAGTTATTTTTAATCCAAGTTTTCATAATATTAGGTTTAATTAGTATTAATATATAAAATTTATATATTTAGAAACTACCCTAAAAATACTATTAAACACCAAAAGAATTAAATTTAAAAATATGAAAAAAAAAATACTAAAAAAATAAACAAAGAAAAAAGAGTTAGTTTGACCAATGAATAATAAGTAAGACAGATAAAATGTGAGAGAGAGAATCAACTCGTAAAATATAATTTGATTTAAAAAAAGAACTCGTAAAATATAATAGTGACCAGACTTCACCTTACTATTAGAATGAGCAGTCACATGGCCACTCCTTATTTAAACCCATCCTGCCTTCTCCATTTCCGTCAATCAAATTCAACAAACTTCTCTTCTCTTCTCTTTCTCTCCTCTTTCAAACATCAAAATTCCAAAACAAAAAAAAAAAAAACTTCTTCCGTCAATCCCAATCACAACTCCAAAGAAACCACCATTGTTTAATTTCCAGCTCGATAAACCCAGAGCAAACAAAAAATGTTTAACTTCACCTTATCATCCGACCAAGATTCCTTCGCCCACAGATGCGTGTGGGTAAACGGGCCGGTGATCGTCGGCGCCGGCCCGTCGGGGCTCGCCGTCGCCGCCTGCCTGAAAGAACAGGGCGTCCCCTTCGTGATCCTCGAAAGGGCAGACTGCATTGCTTCTCTATGGCAAAAACGCACCTACGACCGCCTAAAACTTCATCTCCCCAAGCAATTTTGCCAGCTCCCCAAATTCCCTTTCCCGGATCACTACCAAGAGTACCCGACAAGGCGGGAGTTCATTAAATACCTCGAATCGTACGCTGAACACTTCGACATCAAGCCGCGGTTCAACGAGTGTGTTTCGTCCGCTAAGTACGATGAGGCCTGCAAGGTGTGGCGGGTCAAGACGGCCGCCCCTGACGGCGGAGAAGTCGAGTATATTTGCCAGTGGCTCGTCGTGGCCACCGGCGAGAATGCCGAGTCCGTCGTGCCGGAGATTGAGGGGCTCAAGGAATTCGCCGGCGAAGTTATCCACGTCTGCGATTATAAGTCCGGCGAGAATTTCCGCGGCAAGAAAGTTCTGGTCGTCGGCTGTGGGAATTCCGGCATGGAAATCTCCCTTGATCTTTGCAACCACGACGCTAAACCTTCCATGGTTTGTCGCAACTCGGTAAGACTGTTAACTTGATAACCACAAAATTTTAAGAGTAGTCTATTAACCTTTTTGATTCGAGTTGGATTTATTTAGTACAGACCCTTAAATAGTTACATTTGATAACTAATAATTAATAAAAAAATTAGCAAAATTACGGTTGAATTCTAATAATTTTTTCCTCTTTTTATTGTTTTTCAGGTTCATGTACTGCCCAGAGAAATTTTGGGGAAATCGACGTTCGAACTCGCTGTGTTAATGATGAAATGGCTGCCGCTCTGGCTGGTGGACAAGATTCTGGTAGTCCTGACATGGTTTATCCTCGGAAACATCGAAAAATATGGACTCAAAAGGCCTTCAATTGGACCATTGGAACTCAAGAATACACGAGGAAAAACCCCTGTTCTTGACATTGGTGCCCTGGAAAAGATCAGATCAGGAAAACTTAACGTTGTGCCGGGAATCAAGAAATTTTCCGGTGGAATGGTTGAGCTCGTCGACGGCGAATGCCTCGAAATAGATGCCGTCGTCCTTGCTACCGGATACCGTAGCAATGTCCCATACTGGCTACAGGTGAGACGTCACATTTATTATTTATACATATCATGCTTAACATATCTTTTATTTTTTTATTTAAAATTTTTCTCAAATAATTTGAACTTATGTTGTGTTTTTTGTTGTGACACAGGAAGCCGAATTTTTCTCCAAGAATGGATTCCCAAAAACACCATTCCCAAACAGTTGGAAAGGCAAGTCAGGGCTATACGCAGTTGGATTCACGAGGAGAGGGCTATCTGGTGCTTCGGCTGATGCTGTGAAAACAGGTTAAACAGCCCAAGATATCACTAAAGTCTATAAAGAGGATATTAAGCAAAAGAAGCAAAAAGTCCCGACACATCGACGATGCATTTCAACCTTCTAAACTCAACTCCACTAAACCTAATCTCCTAATCTTGCATTAGTAGTAGTTGACACATGTGGACTAGAATTATACACTTATTTTTCTCTTTAATTATACATAAACTTCAATGACAAGTAGCTAGCTAGATAGCTTAGATATCAGTCAGATCAGCCCTCTCCAGAAAGCCCAGTTTTGTTAGTATTGGGCAGCCCCCTACGCTTAGGATGATGAGGCGTTTTGGTGCTCGTTTCCTCGGATGTGTATTATTTATTATTTTATTTAATTACAATGACAAATTAATTCCAACACTTCAATTCTCTCCCCTGTCATGGTTCCTCAAAGTTTTAATGTTAGATGTATTGGTTAATTGAACTTCTTGCGCACAAAAATGTACGTTAAGATAACTAGACACATCGATTTATAAAGAACTAAAGTTACGAGCATAATATACTGTATGTTAAACATATAAATGTATAGTACATAAAACATGCAAAATGATGGTCTATAAAGTGGAAAACAACATAATTTGAATTTTTTCAATCAGCCACAGTAAGATTGAACACATCATTCAATTAAGTCAAAGATATCAATTCCCTCCTATGTTATGGTTCCTCAAAATGTTAAGGCCCCTCTAATAGTTTCAATGGTTTAAGAATATCTTTCCAAAAATGCAAGCATATTTTATTTATCAATTGAATATATAATATATAAATTTTAAATGTATAGTCTCACTATCAATTTTGTAAATAAAATACATCCATCAATTTGGTCATTGAGCTTGTGAAAGGGTGGTCCATAAAGCAAGAAAAACCCTTAACTTTAATTGATTTATTGGAAAGTTCATATTTACTATCCGAATAGACGCTCTGGGTGAAGTCTGTCTTGTGACCCAAGCCGGCAAACAACCACGAGGAGGTAAACCAGTCCAAATTGCGCATAGTTGATCGGCTCAACCAAAAGGGCCAATAGACAACTCCTATGGAAATCAAATTTAGAACCTCGTGGTCACCAAGCAAACTACACAATCAACTCGGCCATGATTGCTTCCAAAAAAAACACTTACCATCTATTTTTCGTCGGCAGTGGTTAAGGACAGAACACGTTGTTCAATTTGTACGACTTGATGACAATTTTGGCCAGATATAACCAAAAGAAAAAAGGGTTTTTCTCAGAGATTCCAGGACTGTTTGGGTGATTGGGTGTCACACAAAAATTTGAGAACTTAGATTTGGGAAAATGACTCATCAATCTTCTCCTCCTGTACACAAGGCCATTGACATGCATAATAATAACAAGTAGATGTAAGGAATGTCCTACTGTCAAGTCAGTTTTCTGCAGTCTTAATCACATCAATTAGCAAATTAGCAATGGCCATGGGTACCAAGTTCCTGATGGCAACAACCCATCTACTCATCACACTGCATTATTTGTGGTGTTCATATGTCACTCTCAGCTTCATCTGCCCAAAAATAATACAACTTCATTCTGGATGGTTTTTAGCTTTATGAGCTTCAATCTTTTGCATTATCTATCTGCAGTTTGCTCCCACTTGGACATTATTATTTCTTGATTTCTTGTCCAGGTAGCACTTGACTGTATTACCAACTTGTCAATTATTTGAACCTCCATGTCTAGTACTAGAATGTATGGAACATTGAATCCATGTCAACTTTCACTCCATTCAGAGTTAAGGAAAAAAAAAAAAAGATGAAAAAAGATGCATGCATCGTTTGTTTAGAATTTGGGTATGTAGAATTTTAAGCTTATTCCATCTAGAGGTTATTTGGTTGAAAGGATTTTTTAAGGAAGGTAATTTAATGTTTTCAGGAATGTCATATAATCTAAGAATGTGGGGTCTGAACATAATGTGATTCTTATAAATAATATATCAGGGGATGGATTAAAACGAAATTGAGAATCTCAAATTCCCTACCTGAAATCACATTCTCCTAAACCAAATTAGAAAATTGAATGTAATATTCACATTTATGAAGTTATGTGAAATAACATGAACCAAACGTCCTCTTATGATATTTGCATAACGCACATCGGTAGTACTTCAAAGTAAATTTTTTGGGAATTGAATGCTCTAGTTATTGGTAGCGAAAACTAGATAAGAGGTAGAGATAGAGAGTAGAGATGGAGAGTATGTTGTTATTATTGATTCAAGTAGTACAACTAGAACACTATAAGGTCAAATACAATGAAATTGGGAAATAGTCGATCAAGTATGATTGGGCAGAGCTCTGGTCAAATACAGTAATAAATTAATACAATTAGAGATATGAGATGATGGAGATGACCTAGATCACATGACTAGGACGTTATTTATACGAGATTCAAGTTAACTAAGTAATAGTGACACATTGCAAGTAGGTTGATGTGACTCTCCGATTTGTTATAGCTAAGTGACAACCGGGACTATGTAGCTATGGTGGCCTGGGCATTCAGAGCTACAAGCATATAGAGACCTAACATAATGTTAAAGTTATTAGACTGGTTACGTTGAATTGGGATGCCCAATAATAATAACGCATCATTTATGATATTAAGAAACTGATCTTGAATTAAACATTGTTTTTTAATCTAGTAATAAGTTTTTTCAGAAAAAATAAAAGTCTAGCAAGTCTTTTGTTGCCACAAATAATAATATCAATTAAAATACATACAACTATACTACTCTTAATATTCCTTTCTTGATTCTGGATGTGTTGGCTTCATTCACATCACACTCCATTCTTTTGTGATGATTAACTCATCATTAAAGTAGACTTTGACTCATCTCTAGTTCATGAATCCATCAATTAATGATATTCCCTGTGTTGTCTTGGCACATGTACATTTCAATTTTCACTTTAGAATCTCCCTGTTAGTAGTGTTGAATTTCTGTCACGAATATTAAGAATTTATGTTTAAGCTGGACTCCTTTTGAACAGAAATGTCTAATTTGATGTTAAGTCTCAAAAATAAATTTACTTAATTTACCTAGTTTAGGACAATCTATGGGATTCAGGTATAATTTGACAAATTTAGAAATCTAAAAAAAAAAAAAAAAAATCTCCCTGAAAAGCTCATTAAAGAAACTGTGAAACACACATTGATAACGTTAATTGATCGGCATGTATACAAATCGATCAACTACTTCTTGATTCATTCTCCAAGAGAGAGAAGGGAGAGGGGAAGCTTATAGCTATTCATTGTGTGTCTGCAATGACCCCTTTTGTGCTGAGGGGTTAGGGCCATAGGTGTAGGCCCTGACCCTTCAGGAATAAAATATTTTTCAAAGGACACTCAATTCTGACACGATACCGAGCAGATGCAGAACGTATATAGAGAGGTATATCTAGGGATAATCCCTATAGCATAATGCTTAACACCCATAATTATTTTTCTCAATACAACAACTTTAAAGCGTCGTATCATTAATTTGATAAAACTTTTCGCTTGATTATTTTCTTGAATTCGATCTAAAGATCGAGGAGCTAAAACAAGCCATGTGGTAAGGTAAATATTGCCATCATTTCAAATATAAGCAAAACCAGTATGTATTCCATGGACAAATTCGATATAGTTGTGTTTGGATCAATAATATACTTTCAAGACCACATTATGCTTCCTCAGATCTGCCCGCATGCAGGCTGCTTGCTAGCTAGCTTGAGTGCAATACATATTTACAGCTGCGAGAAGTGTCCTTATCCATTTGGACTGGTTTGTGTATATTATGATTCTCAAGGATGTGTTTGCTTGGGTTCTTGTTGTTGTTCTTGAGACATCCCTACTTGCATTTGCAGATTGCAACATGTGCAGTATGTCTCACTTCAATTCCTCCATCTTTTTATTAGGTCTTTTCTTGCTTTTAATCTTTTACTTGTTCCTGTTTTGCTAGCTAGCTTTTTGGTGCTGTTTAGTATACCACTTTCTTTAGACCATTGTTTTTTAGGATTACAAGAGAAATTCGCATCTAACCTGCTCTCGTATAATAGCACACAAATTACACAGGTGAGGTGAAATGTGTAGGAAGATCTTATGGCGTGGGGTTTGACCAAGAAGGTGTTGACAAAAATTAAACTTGTGATCTTCTGATACAAGAATCAATCATGTTCCATCTACTCGGCCACTCATTTCGAGGCCTCTCCAGAAACCTTTTTTATGATGAGGAAACCCAACCACTACCTAAGGGTATGCACCGGATAAACTCCGCTCCGGTGTAATAGCCGGAACCAATAAACCGTACTAGGAAGACTCTGTGCAATGAGTTCTTCTTGAAAGACCATTTTGTTTGAGTGGATAGTTGATGACCAAATTATAAATTATGGCATAATCGAGAAACCATTTTAGATATTAACTTTTTAATTAATAAGAAATTATCTTTTAATATGAAACTGAGTCGGTCAATTCATGGTAATAACTAAGAAATATATATACAGAGTTTTATTACTATGTTTTGGGACAAACATTAGAAAACATAATCAAGAGGAAAAAATAGCATTTTTCTTTGGGTTATTAAGTAAGTTACGAGACCATTGCAAAATACCATCAAGTAGTCACAATTACACTATAAATAATACGGAGTACTAAACATCACTCGATAGAGCATGAATAAGATGACGTTAGTCCTTTTTTTTTTTTTTTGTCAATTTAACTTGCAATCCCAGATTTAAATTGTGCTAGCTGAGTGAGAAAATTTTCGATGGAACAACAAAAAACAACACCTAACACCATTAAGTAGAATTACCCTTGTCCGACGGGACTATCTAGCTCAGTTGGTTCAACTCACCATTCTAAAGTCTTGCTTATGTAGTTGTGCAGGTTTCAAATTTTACAGAAAATCGAGGGGTTATATTTAAATAATAATAATAATAATAATAATAATAATAATAACCTCCCCTCCCCCCCCCCGGTTTTGTTTTGTCATGCTTTTAACAGTACAGTGCGAACTTGAGAGGATTGTATGCGTTATTTTTTCATATTTTGAATTATTAACTTAATTAGAGATTCTCGTGAATAATGTTAAGTTGTAATTACTGAAACGTACGAATGTCTGTGGTTTTGTACTTTTGTTTTGTCATATTTAGCCAATGATTTCTGCTCTCATGAAGATTGTCCATTTATAATTACACTAACAAATGAGGAGTAGTAAACACTAAAATGCACAAGTTGGCACCTCTGTACGTTTTGACATGATTTTTATTAGTGTCCAAACAAATTTGCCTAACTTAAATTATGTGAAAATTTTGTACGTCTTTATTTGGTAGAACTTTACTATCGAATCTTCATCCCGAATCCTTAATTCAAAGCATTATCAATATCACTGTCTCATTTATGCCTCAATAAGTTTTTAAAAGACATGGAAATTGATGAATATATATATATATATATATGACACAAATTGATTGGGCAAATCTTGAAATTTGAGGTTTTATGAATATGTATCAGGTTCTTTTGGTTAGGTTCAACAAAACATCCTAAGTATCCTCTTTTTTTTTTTTTTTTTTTTTTTTATATATATACATATATATATATATATATATATATATATATATATATATATATATATATATATATAGGTAAATTTCGGTGAGAATCATGATTCCTATAAGAATTGTGAATATGTATCACGTAACAATTATAAGTGCAATTGTTTATATGTAATTGTGCACTCAAAACTGAATTTTACAAATGTATCGTGTAACACTACAACTCTACAAGTGCAATTGTTAAAACGTACAGTACACGGTTACATATCTGTTATTGCACTTTTAATTGTTATGCGATGCACTTTAAATTTAAAATGTTTTTCAAAATATATCTACACTTTTTTCTTATTTTACAACCCTTTTTGATCAACATGACAATTAGATTTAATCTACAACTTATACCTGAATATTAGTTCTCATTTGATCCTTTTCTTTTATACAAACACGCGATTCAAGAAGGAAAAATAAATATGTGTTCAAAAAATAAATATGTACTCCAAAAAATAAATAAATATGTGTTCAGTGAGGTTCACAGTTTGCAATGAATGAAGTCTTTTGAAAACTCATCAAAGATCTGTCGCTATTCACTATTTACTGTTTTATAAATGTGTTGAAAAGAGTAAACTCACTATTTACGAAACTATGTGTTGAATTTTCATTTGACCTAAAATGACATCTCACCTCATAAATTTTCAGATTTTCTTTTTAGGTTCAAATTTAGGGTAGGGTTAAGAGCCTCTGGACAGGATTTCTATTAATCTTGAAATTTCCTAGCTACCTAACTAATTACCTATTTGGCTAAAAACAAATACGGAGTATAAAATATGGCCGCAACTATTGGTTGATAAATTTTGGAAATTGAGTTTGATAACATATTGTATAGTGAATATTCGAAATCATGTTTATTATCAGGAAAAAAAAATAGTGTGGTACATGGGTGTAGAAAACGGGCTGATGGTCGGGCCTAGGTGAGGCGGGCTAACAAAGTCCAGCCCGATCTTTGGCGGGTCTGTATTTTCGAAACTCACTCCTATCTAAGGAATTGGGTGGGTCGGACTAACTTGCAAAATCAGTTTTGACGGCTCTACATGAGAACTAGTGGTGCCAAGATTCAAACTTAAATTACTACTAAATTACACTTCGAGCCCTATATGAAAAGAGTTATACTTCACCAGTAAAATATAACCCGAACTCCAAAATTAAATTAACTTTAGTTGAAATATAAAGTAGGACATTAACATACAAATTCATTTTTACTAATCCTTATCAATAATGAAGCTAGTTTGTCTAGAAAATGAAAATTAAAAAACAAAGCTCATTCAATAATGTATATTGTTGAATGAAACTATAGTATAATTAAAATGTTACATTAGTGTTATTATAATGAACTAGTGTATGAAAATTGAAACTAAAATCCAGAACTATACAATAACATATATTGTCAAATAAGTTTAAAGTGTAATTAAAATAATACTTCAACACTACTATAATTAAACTAGTATGTATAGAAAATGATACTAAAAAATAGAGCTAATGCAATAGTGTATATTGTCAAATAAAACAATATTATAATTAAAATAATACTTTAATATTAATAAATATTATTATAATGAAGCTAAAAATAAAACAATATTATTAAATGAAACTGAAGTGCAATTAGAACGATACTTCATTCTTTCAATATAATTTTCTTGGTTGAAAAATGTGGGCCTAGTTCAAAGTCTGCTAAATCTAGTTAGTGGGCAAAAGGCTTGAAGATTAAGCCCAATAGTCCAAAAGAAAGAGAGCAAGTTTGTTACTTGTAATTTATATTATGGACCAGATCCACATATGGGCCCTATGGGCCCGACTGATCGGCCCAACTGAAAGATTTCAAATGGGCCCAAAAGAAAACCAGATTTCAGGCCGAGAAAGGAAAACCAACCAGAACGGCTCAGGAATCTCAGTTAGGTAACAATGGCGGGCACGCCTGCAACTACAACTATGGCTATGACTAGAGGCAGGGCCGGCCCAAAGGGGGGGGCAGCCTGGGCACCTGCCCAGGGCCCATCCCTGTAAGGGGCCCAAAGGTTATATATACTACTTAGTAGTTAGTGCTATTACTCTCTATCCCTGTAAGGGGCCCAGCGACGCTGCCTTGCCCTCTGGTCTCTCCGTCTCTGTCTCTGGCCTCTGCTGCGGCTCTCTGCTTTGACGACAGGGTCACATGGATGAGTGAAGATGGAGAAACCTAATTTTATTAGCATTGGGCCTCAAATTGAAATAAATAGTAATAGGAGTTGTGGGTTTTGGTTTTACTGGTTTGGGCTTTAAGCATTTTTTAATAATAATAATAATAATAATAATAAGGGCCTCCTCAAAAATAATAAAAAGGGCAAATATGTCTTTTTACTTATTATTCCTTACCATTATAAATCCAACCAAACAACATAATTTATATTCCCAGCAACTTCTTTTCCACCAACCAAACAACATAATTTATCTTCCTGGTAACTAGTTTTCCACGGAATTTCACTTCCACTTCCCTTCAAATATTTTCCGCGAACCAAACGAGCCCTTAATGTTATTAAGTTTATTAATTATTATATATTTATATGCAGGAATTGATTAATTGAATCATTTGAATGTACCTATGTACATATTTATCGTTGGGCATTTGGGCGAATTAAAGATTTTCAATTAATTGATTCGGATTGATTGATTCATAAGTACCAGGTGCTTTTCTTCCCTTTTTTTTTTCTTGTTTTGTTTTGTTTTTTTTTTTTTGGTTGTTAAATCAATTTTATAATAGTTTTTATACCATGTTGGTG
>CM008342.1:47482030-47496647 GCA_002525835.2 Ipomoea batatas | reverse complement strand
GAGTGAGAGATAACCGAATCGGAAGAGAGACCGGTCGAAGCCGACGTTGCTCACCATCCTACGCCGTCCCCAGCCGCATCATCTACTAGCCTCGCCGTTCACCGGAAAGAGCAGCAAAGACGACGCCACCATCGGGAAACCGTGCTTCGTCGTCGCTGTCACCGGACCAAACCCGATCGACAAATCGGAGCCCAAAAATTGGCAAACAAATCCGATGGGCATGTTTTTTGTATTTTTTTTAATGATTTCGCTATTTCTCTACCGCCCAACGACGGTCGAGGTTGCCGGAAAGAGACGCGTATCAGCGACTATTCGAATGGTTACCGGCTAGAACTCAAAGGTGAAACAAAAATTTCCATATTCCTTTTTGAGTTAATTACCGATTTGGTCCCCCAACTATTGGGATTTCACGACTTTGATTAAATAAAAACAAAAACTTAACCCTGACAAAACTAATTAAAGAAATTTATTATAAATGTAGATATATAAATAATTTAAAAAATGTAAATTAACTTTAAAAAAGTTTATTTAAGTTGACAATAAAAGTGATGTTCATCAAAAGTTGTATACAATCTACAATTATATTAATCAATTATAATATTATAGATGTTTTTTTCTAATGTAATAAGGTATTTAGAATTTTAGGTTAATTTTTTAAAATTAAAAATAAAATTTTATTTATAAAAAAAAATAATAATGTACCTAGGCGCCTAGGCGCTCCTGATTACTTGTTGGCGCGTAGCAGTTTTTCAACATTGCTACATATAGGGCTGTCAAAATGGGTCGAGGCCCGCGGGCTGGCCCGCACCCGCCCCGTGGTGGGGCGGGTTAGGGTTGGAAAAATGGTGGCCCGCGAAGGAGCGGGCCTAACGGGCCTGGCCCGCTAAGACTCGCAGCCCGCGCGGGCTGGCCCACGGGCCAGGCCATTTATTAAAAAAAAAAAACTTTATATATATATATATATATATATATTTCCAGGCCATTTATTTAGTCCGTTAATCTTATATTTCTCTAACCCTAATCCTAATTCCTAAAGCTATAGCAGTAAAGAACTAAAGAAAAGAAGGTTGAAGGCTTGAAGCAGCCGCAATAGTCTGCCGCCCCACGCTGTTCAAGTCGCCGACCAAGCTTGCCGGAGTTGCCGCTGTCGCGTCCACGCCACCCAGGTTGCCGGAGTTGCAGCTGTCGCCCCCACGCCGCCCAGGTTGCCAGAGTTGCTGCCTCCGTTTCCACGCCAGTCCAGACTCGCCGCCTCTGCCTTCCAGTTCGCCTGCCGCCGCCCGCAACCACGCGGCTCGAAGTCGTCTGCCTCCACCGTCGCACACTCACGTTCTACTCTATTTGTTTCTCTTAATTTTTTCAATATTTTTTAATTTTTTTTGCTTCTACAGTTCTGGTGTTCTGGACTTGAAAAAAAGAAGCAGCTTTACATGTTTACAATGAGCACAGATTGATTATGATTTTCTTACATTTGACAAGACTAAATGACTCAAATTTTATTTAATGTTCTTGTGTTTTGGCAAATGAAAAATTAAACTTGCATCTTGAAGGGTGTACTGTCAAGGGTTGAAGGTAATGCAGAATAGGTGAACAGGCAATGATGGTAAAATTGATTAATTTCACATGAATTAAGAAAACAAAATTAAAAAAAATAAAAAAATTAAAAAACAAAATAAAAGCCCGCGGGCCGGCCCGCGGGGCCCGCGAACCCGCGCGGGGCGGGCTAGGGTTATATGAATCCTAGCCCGCGGGCCTAACGGGCCTGGCCCGCTAAGCCCGCAAAAAATCAGCCCGCTGCGGGGCGGGCCTAACGGGGCGGGCCGGCCCGTTTTGACAGCCCTAGGTACTTTCATTATCTATCATATCATATCATTCTATCCCTTTAGCTATCTCCATCTCACAACTAATACCATAGCGTTTGGTTCAAATATCAAAATAGGAATGAATGTGATCTAATTGAGACTCATTTTTATACTTCAAGATCATAAATTTAATTTTTGTTAGTATGTTCCGATCGAGTTCATTATATTACACATGATTTTTACAATGTGATTTATCTTTTTGTGTAATTTTTGAATTATTACTACACAAGTAAAATTTACTCGGTATACATACTCAACTAATGACTGCGAATTATATTTATGTGTTACTAAAAAACATAAATTTTAGAACACATACATACTAATAATACTTAAAAATGATTAACCCTACATATAAAGTACATACAGACCTATGTAGATTATATATTAATTAAGTATGTTGATGATGATAATCTAATTCAAATGATAACCAATTAATGTAATCATCATATATGCATGCAGCATACCAAAGTACAGCATTATTAATCGAAAAAAGGAGACCACTTTCGGCCTAGCAGCTTGCACTAATTAATTAATTAATTATACCAACTAATGACAGATTAGGGTTGAATTGGTGTCATAGAAACTACTAACATAGGATTACAAACCGTAACAAACGTCATAAAATAGGATTATGCGGCTAAATCGTCATGACGATCAATGTTCTTTGCTTCTGATTGGCTGCTTTCCTCTTATTATGGAGCTAATATAATTCTTCTTCTTTTTCTTTCTTCTTCTTTTTCTTTTCTTTCTTTTTTTTTTTTAATGTGATCTTAGTTTCGCCAAACTAATTTTATTTCTACAAAGGTAAATCGCGAGTCACGTAATCAGCATTATTATCAGTACATTGGTCAGACCCTAGTCTTTATACACGCACAAAGGGTCCGATCTACACCTTACATCACATCCTAATTAAGTATTTTTCTCATTCATATTTTTAGTGGGGCTCGAGCCTCCACTACCGCCATCAACTAATATAATTCTTTGATTTAACAAGAAAGTGCGCTTTGAGTGAAACTAATTTTGTTACCCGAGCCAGTAAAGGATTATAAGTAGGTAAATAAGTCTAGGTTATTTATATATATTGCTGACTGGTTCAAATCGAGAAGGCCAATAAGCAGTAGGAGCTATTATAATTTTGCTCTAACTTAGAAATGTTTTTAGAAAATGTTAAACATAATTGGAGTGATCTGTCTAGTATATACATAGAAAGCCTAATAACCACCCCTTTGGGCATACTTAATTGGTCAACCCTAACCCAAAATAAGTTGAGAGACATTGCTTTATTAGCTACTGTAGGATACATGATCACAAATATATGAGGATATGTAGGCTAATTAAGACATATCCTTAAACATTCAAACTTATAGAGAATCCATTGTGCTGATTGGATCATTTGATAATAACATATTATGATAAAAAAAAAAAAAAAAACTTACAATTGGGTCTTCATGCGTTTGATGCATGTCTCACTTGATTGTATCCATCATATCCCTTGTGGATGATGCAGTGGGGTGGGGATTTAATTTGCGTCGCACCTATAGAGTTATCAAGTCTAAGATCAATTTGGTTGGATTACTCAATGAAAATTCTTATAACGTTGAGTTACATATGATAATTCAATTTTTTTTAAAGTAAAATAAAGAATATAATGTTGTACTACGTAATTATTTAATTTTTAAAACGACATCGTAAAAAGGTAAGAGAATAAAATCATAAATATGGGTGGCATTATGGAGGGATGGGCATTGACAATGAGGTGAATTGTAGACTGTGTTGTGGGGGTCCGATCCTCTGTAGAGCAACCCCTCCACGTGGGCATGCATCTTTGATCCTAGTCAGTATTCTCCATTTGCCACATCAGCTTGGCTCTTGGAGAGATTTTGCTCCTATTTTGACAAGATGGGCCCTACCAGAATTGCTGAATCCAGGTAGGAGACCACATTTCGCTGTCACCAAGGAATTTCTATGTGGTCATCGGTCACTTTCATTATTATTATTATTATTATTATTGTTATTATTATTATTATTATTATTATTATTATTATTTTGAAATATTATTATTATTATTATTATTGTATTAAAAAAATTATATTATTGGATATTGAACGCGGGATGCTTTAGAATATTGTTGAAATACAAAACTAATATATTTAAATATAATTGTTTTAAAAAGTTTTCATATTGGCCGGAATGCATTGAATTTTCAAATTCGGCAAATGTTTAAATCCAATATATCTATAAATCACACAATAGGGCGCGTCATAGCTGGATTCAAGACATTAGCGTACTACATAAGTACATAGCTTTAACAACAATGGTACTTTCGCATTGGTAGGGAACCTCATAATATATACTCATCATTCTCCTATTTATAACCGAAAATAAAGGTCAAATTGACTCATATATTTTTACTATGCACAAGGTAGTTATTTATAGCCTTGAGACAGGTGCGCTGAAAAGTGATTATCGTATAAAAAAATTATGAGTTCATTTATTGTCAATACCTTCTCTGTCGAGCATGTTATACATTATTTTAATTTCTTAGTATAGTTTACATCTCTTGTGTCAGTTGTGTGGTATATGAGCTATTACACAAAAATATGTGTACTCAGTAAACACTATCAAGTAGTACAACGGCTATAAGTTTCCCTCTTAAAAAAAAAGAAGAAGAAGTTATTATCTTATTTTTAGTTAATTTCATTTTATGTTTTCAAAGTTTAATTAAATCATGAGAAAATTTCACTTTTAGTAATAAACTATTATGTCATTGCCACATTTAGTCATACGTACTCTTTTAATTTTGTCACATTACATCTTTAACTTTAACTATTTGTCACAATTAGTCCTCTTATAAATTTTTAGCATTCAATCATTTACTAAAGATGACTAACATGTGATTTCATCATTCAATAAAAGAGTTAACAAGCTAGAGATATGAGATATTCGAGCAAAAGGGTTGAATAATAAAAGTGCATATTAGCCATCTTTATTTAAAAAATAAATTCTTTGGTCTTATTTTTTTTTTGAATGCAATTCTTTGGTCTTATCTTCACTTTAAAAAAACAAAAATGAAGGATCGGACTAACTTTAACAAGTAAATAAAAGAATTATATAATAATGCAATATTAAAAGAGTAAGATTAAGTATGACAATGTCACAATAATCAATAGCTAAAAGTATAATTTGCTCTTAAATCATTTTTGTTACTAGCAACAACAATTCATTTGATTATACATCTTTTTTTAACCTAAATTTTCAATGTCACCTTTCATTGTTGCTTCTTTTTTTTTGGCTAAATATTTGGGATAAAGGTCAAATAGGTTGAACTTTTGACAATAATTTAGAAAAATGCAATTGATCAGCGGAATTCAAACAAGTTCCAAACAAACCTTTGATGCAATTAAATTATGCTTACATGATATAGCAAGATACTGCTGGTATGGTATATGACTAAACTACCAACATGTAATGTTTTAAAATTTTATCAGCATTAATTACCACAAGTTATCTTAGTTTGCCAACATGTATTGTCCCACAAGTTTTTTTTTTTTAAATACATGTTTAACTTCATCAACAATTAAAACATCTTAATATTGGATAGAATATTTATGTGACTTCCCACAATTTAAAAAAAAAAAAAATCAGTGAAATTTTTTAATCATTCATAAAAAAAAAAAAATTAAAACTTTATCATTGAACCAGTAGTCAATGAACAAAAGAGTACTTTCCACCATCATCTAGAACTGGACAAAGGAGTACTCCTTCGCCCACATCTAGATGAAGGAAACGAGGTCTCTGTTGCTAGATGATCTTTCGTCCCTTAACAAATGTGTCCAATCTTCTTTGTCCAGTGATCTGTGTTATTGTGGCAACATACCATTATTAGTTGTCAAAACAACCTAAGAATATCCTCATCAATTGTTGTTTTTTGAAAGTTTTTGTCAGACCACATAAGAGGAGGGAGATGGGATTTAAAAAAAAAAAAAGGCAAAAAAAGGGAATAGGACTCACAAAAAAAAAATGTGTCAACTAGCGTGTGCACTGCAACTGGTGTGCTAGCTAAATGCGCACCAGTGCAATTGTTTGTTTGTTTTTTTTTTTTTTCAGCGATGTCTATAACGGACTTGTTTTATTACAATTTTTTTTCTCTTTCATCTATCCTCTCCCCTTCAAAAAAAAAATCATTCTCTTTCCCTTTCCAATTTGAATAAACCAGGTCCAATTTTCGATCAACTTAAAAGGAAATACAATCTTTAAAAAAAAAAACAAAAAATTCTTCAGTTTGTGGTTACCTTGGAAGCCACCACAACCATTAATGGTGGTTGCCATTGCAGCCTAACTTAAGATTATAAATTTTAAATATATAATATATCCATCTATGAAATAGAAATGGAAATAATCTTTAGAGCAAAGTCCACGTAAGCTGTCAGGTATATATCACTTGATAATAGAGTAATATTACATGTACTTTCACTTTCTATTCCATTTTTACTCTATGCTAGGTATCATCCTTTGATTGATTTAAATAATAAAGTGAGTCACTGTTTTTATTTATTCAATAAAATTTGTACACGTGACAGGAGTTATACTCCATGAGAGTACATATATCATTTTCCCGTGATAATAATAGGTAATATTAGATAAATAGGGGTCAATTGTTTTTTTTTTCTTTTCTAAATTCTAGGATTTGTTTGGAGATTTTTTGAGTTTAAAGAAATTGATTACATTTTTTGAATAGTTAAATGACTTATTTGACATGTATTTCTTAAACAGTATATTAATAAAATTTAGGTTAATACCAAATTTAGTCATTGATTTAAGTGGTTTTCTTGATTTATTCCTGAACGTCTTTTTGTTTTTAATTTGGTCATTGACTTCTATGGTTTTAACTAATTGAGTCATCTCTTTACATAGCTTGAGAATTTCTCATAATACTACATAATTTAGTTTTCGACTATAATTGTTTTACTTATAGTGTGTTTGGTTCATGGGGTTAGACACAATGAATGAAAATGAAAATCATACGTACACATTGTTTGGTTGTAAATTAAACTTTTTAAAATACATGTATAGGTTTTTTATTACCTTATAATTACAAAACACATTACTTGTTTTAAATCAGGTATCATTCTTTTAATTCAGTCTTATCCTTCCTCATTGCATTGTTTTCTCATTTCGTTGCCTCCTAACTGCATTGCCTACCTACTTAAGATCAATTTTTCTTTTGGTATTTTTTAAAACTTTAATTATGATTATATGGTTATATATAACCAAACATCAATATTTATAATCATTCCAATTCCACCCTACAACCAACACATGCAAAATACATTCACCAAAGCCCATTCTAATTACCAAGTATTTGATTCTCATTCTCATTCCGATTCTCATGTTAGAACAAAACACACCATTAATTTAGTATTCAATTATAGTAATTTTACCCAATTTAGTTCTTGATTATAGTGATTTTTATCAATTTAGTCATTGATTCTAATAGTCGATGGCTCAATTTGGTACAATCATCGAAGTATATAACCTAATTAAGCGCGCGCACACACACACACAAAAAAAAAAGAAAAAAAAAAGACGTTTAAGACTAACTCAGAAAAAAATCATTATAGTCTATGACTAAATTGAGTATTAACTCCTTTCAAAAAGATTGAATCCGCAATCTCAATAGTCTATAACAGAATATGTGAGAGAATGTTAATCAAAATAACTCACTAGCTGAGCAGATATGACCAAATTGATATTAACTCGTAAAATAAAATATAATAGTGACCAGACTTCACCTTACTATTAGAATGAGCAGTCACATGGCCACTCCTTATTTAAACCCATCCTGCCTTCTCCATTTCCGTCAATCAAATTCAACAAACTTCTCTTCTCTTTCAAACATCAAAATTCCAAAATCCAAAAAACTTCTTCCGTCAATCCCAATCACAACTCCAAACAAACCGCCATTCTTTCCAGCTCGATAAACCCAGAGCAAAAAAAAAAAATGTTTAACTTCACCTTATCATCCGACCAAGATTCCTTCGCCCACAGATGCGTGTGGGTAAACGGGCCGGTAATCGTCGGCGCCGGCCCGTCGGGGCTCGCCGTCGGCGCCTGCCTGAAAGAACAGGGCGTCCCCTTCGTGATCCTCGAAAGGGCAGACTGCATTGCGTCTCTATGGCAAAAACGCACCTACGACCGCCTAAAACTTCATCTCCCCAAGCAATTTTGCCAGCTCCCCAAATTCCCTTTCCCGGATCACTACCAAGAGTACCCGACAAGGCGGGAGTTCATTAAATACCTCGAATCGTACGCTGAACACTTCGACATCAAGCCGCGGTTCAACGAGTGTGTTTCGTCCGCTAAGTACGATGAGGCCTGCAAGGTGTGGCGGGTCAAGACGGCCGCCCCGGACGGGGGAGAAGTCGAGTATATTTGCCAGTGGCTCGTCGTGGCCACCGGCGAGAATGCCGAGTCCGTCGTGCCGGAGATTGAGGGGCTCAAGGAATTCGCCGGCGAAGTTATCCACGTCTGCGATTACAAGTCCGGCGAGAATTTCCGCGGCAAGAAAGTTCTGGTCGTCGGCTGTGGGAATTCCGGCATGGAAATCTCCCTCGATCTTTGCAACCACGACGCTAAACCTTCCATGGTTTGCCGCAATTCGGTAAGACGGTTAACTTAGTAACTACAAAATTTCAAATTCAACTCAGAATAAGAATTGTCTATTGACTTTTCTGATTTGAGTTAGATTTATGGAATAACTAATTATAATAAAAAATAAAAAAGTTGAATTCTAATAATTTTTTCCTTTTTTTATTGTTCTTCAGGTTCATGTACTGCCGAGAGAAATTTTGGGGAAATCGACGTTCGAACTCGCTGTGTTAATGATGAAATGGCTGCCGCTCTGGCTGGTGGACAAGATTCTGGTAGTCCTGACATGGTTTATCCTGGGAAACATCGAAAAATATGGACTGAAAAGGCCTTCAATTGGACCATTGGAACTCAAGAATACACGAGGAAAAACCCCTGTTCTTGACATTGGTGCCCTGGAAAAGATCAGATCAGGAAAACTTAACGTTGTGCCGGGAATCAAGAAATTCTCCGGTGGAATGGTTGAACTCGTCGACGGCGAATGCCTCGAAATTGATGCCGTCGTCCTTGCTACCGGATATCGTAGCAATGTCCCATACTGGCTACAGGTGAGACGTCACATTTATTATTTATACATATTATGCTTAACCTATCTTTTATTTTCAATTTTTCTGGAACAATTTGAACTTATGTTGTGTTTTTTATGTGACACAGGAAGCCGATTTTTTCTCCAAGAATGGATTCCCAAAAACACCATTCCCAAACAGTTGGAAAGGCAAGTCAGGACTATACGCAGTTGGATTCACGAGGAGAGGGCTATCTGGTGCTTCGGCTGATGCTGTGAAAACAGCCCAAGATATCACTAAAGTCTACAAAGAGGATATTAAGCAAAAGAAGCAAAAAGTCCCGACACATCGACGATGCATTTCCACCTTCTAAAACTCAACTCGACTAAACCTAATCTCCTAATCTTGAATTAGTAGTAGTTGACACATGTGGACTAGAATTATACACTATTTTTTTCTCTTTAATTATACATAAACTTCAATGACAAGTAGCTAGCTAGATAGCTTAGATATCAGTCAGATCAGCCCTCTCCAGAAAGCCCAGTTTTGTTAGTATTGGGCAGCCCCGTACGCTTAGGATGATGAGGCGTTTTGGTGCTCGTTTCCTCGGATGTGTATTATTTATTATTTTATTTAATTACAATGACAAATTAATTCCAACACTTCAATTCCCTCCCCTGTCATGCTTCGTCAAAGTTTTAGCACTATTTGGTAAATAATCAGCCTATCAGGTAATTTTGGCTTATTTGATCACTATTAGTTATTTGGTTAATAAATTTTTTGTAACTCTAAAATACTAAAATTCAAAAGGCTACTCAAAGCAGTTTTTTCAATTAGCTTTTTGAGAAAAAAAAAGTTATACAAAACAGCTATCAGCTAACAGCTAATCTATCAAACAACTTTTTACAATCAGCTAATGTTATCAACTAATCATAGCTTCTAACTCAATTAGCTAACAACCATTTACCAAACAGGGCCTTAATGTTAGATGTATTGGTTGATTGGACTTTTTGCACATAAATGCATACATTAAGATAACTACACACATCGATCTATAAAGAGTTAATTCCAGTAATGGTCCTCCGACTATGTTGATTTTCCAAAATTAGTCCACGACTTTTAATTTGAACAATTTAAGTCCCTTGACTTTCAAATTCTTTCCAATGTTGGTCCTTTCATCAAATTTTGATTAAGGTGAGGTCAAATGAAGGGGTAGAATTGTCCGTTCACATGTATAGTGTATTATTACTCGTATTTCTCATGTCATATACGCTACATATATGAATATAATCTCAATAGAAGAGACTTCGACTGAAATTATATGACTTTGATTGAGACTTTCACCGAGATTATATTCATATATACAGCGTATAAGACAGGAGAAATACGAGTAATAATACATTAAACATGTGAACGGACAATTTTACCCCTTCATTTGACATCAATTTAACCAAAATTTGACGAAAGGACCAACATTAGAAAGAATTTGAAAGTCATGGGACCTAAATTGTCCAAATTAAAAGTCAATGACTAATTTTGAAAAATCAATATAGTCGAAGGATTATTGCTGGAATTATGAGCATATTATACTCTGTGTTGAACATATAAATGTATAGTACTTTAAGCATGCAAAATGATGGTCTGTAAATTGAAAAACAACATAATCGAAAATTTTCAACCTGCAGCCACGATAAGATTGAACACATCATTCAATTAAGTCCAACACATCAATTCCCTCCTATGTTATGGTTCCTAAAAATGTTAAGGCCCCTCTAATAGTTTCAATGGTTTAAGAATATCTTTCCAAAAATGCAAGCATATTTTATTGATGAATTGAATATATAATATATAAATTATAAATGTATAGTCACACTATCAATTTTGTAAATAAAATACATCCATCAATTTCGGCGTTTAGCTTGTGAAAGGGTGGTCCATAAAGCAAGAAAACCCGGCCCCTTAACTTTAATTGATTTACTGGAAAGTTCACATTTACTATCCGAATGGACGCTCTGGGTGAAGTTCGCCTTGTGACCCAAGCCGACAAAAGATCACAAGGAGGTAAATCAGTCCAAATTGAGCACAGTTGACCAGCTCAACCAATTAAGAGGGCTAATAGACAACTCCTATGAGAATCAAACTTGGAACCTCACCAACCAAGCAAACTACACAATCAACTCGGCCATGATTGCTTCCAAAAAAAAAAACACTTATTACCATCTATTTTTCGTCGGCAGTGGTTAAGGACAGAACACGTTGTTCAATTTGTACGACTTGATGACAATTTTGGCCAGATATAACCAAAAGAAAAAAAGGGTTTTTCCTCATAGATTCCAGGACTGTTTGGGTGATTGGGTGTCACACAAAAATTTGAGAACTTAGATTTGGGAAAATGACTCATCAATCTTCTCCTCCTGTACACAAGGCCATTGACATGCATAATAATAACAAGTAGATGTAAGGAATGTCCTACTGTCAAGTCAGTTTTCTGCAGTCTTAATCACATCAATTAGCAAATTAGCAATGGCCATGGGTACCAAGTTCCTGATGGCAACAACCCATCTACTCATCACACTGCATTATTTGTGGTGTTCATATGTCACTCTCACCTTCATCTGCCCAAAAATAATACAACTTCATTCTGGATGGTTTTTAGCTTTATGAGCTTCAATCTTTTGCATTATCTATCTGCAGTTTGCTCCCACTTGGACATTATTATTTCTTGATTTCTTGTCCAGGTAGCACTTGACTGTATTACCAACTTGTCAATTATTTGAACCTCAATGTCTAGTACTAGAATGTATGGAACATTGAATCCATGTCAACTTTCATTCACTCCATTCAGATTAAAAAAAAAAAAAAAGATGCATGCATCGTTTGTTTAGAATTTGGGTATGTAGAATTTTAAGCTTATTCCATCTAGAGGTTATTTGGTTCAAAGGATTTTTTAAGGAATGTAATGTTTCCGGCCAGGAATGTCATATAATCTAAGAATGTGGGGTCTGAACATAATGTGATTCTTATAAATAATGTATTAAAACGAAATTGGGAATCTCAAATTCCCTACCTGACCTCACATTCTCCTAAACCAAATAAGGAAATTGAAAGTGATATTCACATTCCTGAAGTTATGCGAAATAACATGAACCAAACGTCCTCTTATGATATTTGCAGAACGCACATCAGTAGTATTTCAAAGTAAATTTTTGGGAATTGAATAATGCTCTAACTATTGGTAGCGAAAACTAGATAAGGGGTAGAAGTAGAGAGTAGAGATGGAGAGTATGTTGTTATTATTGACTCAAGTACAACTAGAACACTATATGGTCAAATACAATGAGATTGAGAAATTATGATCGGACAGCTCTGGTCAAATACAGTAATAAACTAATACAATTAGAGATATGAGATGATGGAGATGATCTAGATCACATGACTAGGACGTTATTTATACGAGATTCAAGTTAACTAAGTCATAATGACACATTGCAAGTAGGTTGATGTATGTGACTCTCTGATTTGTTATTGGGTCAATTAGCTAAGTGACAACGGGGACTCAAGTAGCTATGGTGGCCTGGGCATTCAGAGCTACAAGCATATATAGACCTGACATAATGTTCAAGTTATTAGACTGGTTGAATTGCCCAATAATAATAACATATCATTTATGATATTAAGAAACTGATCTTGAATTAAACATTGTTTTTTAATCTAGTAATAAGTTTTTTTTCAGAAAAATAAAAGTCTAGCAAGTCTTGTGTTGCCACAAATAATAATATCAATTAAAATACATACAAGTATACTACTCTTAATATTCCTTTCTTGATTCTGGATGTGTTGGCTTCATTCACATCACACCTCCATTCTTTTGTGATGATTAACTCATCATTAAAGTAGACTTTGACTCATCTCTAGTTCATGAATCCATCAATTAATGATATTCCCTTTGTTGTCTTGACACATGTACATTTCAATTTTCACTTTAATTTAGGAATCTCCCTGCTAGTAATGTTGGATTTCTGTCACGAATATTAAGAATTTATGTTTAGGTTGGACTGCTTTTGAACATAAATGTGTAATTTGATGTTAAGTCTAAAAAATAAATTTACTTAATTTACCTTCTCACGAGTTTAGGACAAATTTATGGGATTCAAGATATAATTTGAAAATTTTAGAAATCTAAAAAAAAAATCTCACTGAAAACCTCATTAAAGAAACACACTTTAATAACCTTAATTGATCGGCATGTATACAAATCGATCAACTACTTCTTGATTCATTCTCCAAGAGAGAGAAGGGAGAGGGGAAGCTTATAGCTATTCATTGTGTGTCTGCAATGACCCCTTTTGTGCTGAGGGGTTAGGGCCATTATATAGGTGTAGACCCTGACCCTTCAGAAATAAAATATTTTTCAAAGGACATTCAATTCTAACACGATACCGAGTAGATGCAGAACGTATAGGGAGGTATATCCAGGGATAATCCCTATTGCATAATGCTTAACACCTATAATTATATTTCTAAATACAACAACTTTAAAGCGTCTATCGTTAACTTGATAAAACTTTTCGCTTGATTATTTTCTTGAATTCGATCTAAAGATCGAGGAGCTAAAACAAGCCATGTGGTAAGGTACATATTGCCATCATTTCAAATATAAGCAAAACCAATATGTATTCCATGGACAAATTCGATATAGTTGTGTTTGGATCAATAATATACTTTGAAGACCACATTATGCTTCCTCAGATCTGCCCGCATGCTGCTTGCTAGCTAGCTTGAGTGCAATACATATTTACAGCTGCGAGAAGTGTCCTTATCCATTTGGACTGGTTTGTGTATATTATGATTCTCAAGGATGTGTTTGCTTGGGTTCTTGTTGTTGTTCTTGAGACATCCCTACTTGCATTAGCAGATTGCAACATGTGCCGTATGTCTCACTTCCTCCATCTTTTTATTAGGTCCTTTCTTGCTTTTAATTAATCTTTTACTTGTTCCTGTTTTGCTAGCTAGCTTTTTGGTGCTGTTTAGTATACCGCTTGACCATTGTTTTTCAGGATTATGAGAGAAATTCGCATCCGACCTGCTATTGTGTAATAACACGCAAATTACACAGGTGATGTGAAATGTATAGAAAGACTTTGTGCGAGGGTTTCAACCTAGAAGGTGTTGACAAAAATTGAGCTTGTGATCTTCTGATACGAGAATCAATCATGTTCCATCTACTCGGTCACTCAATTTGAGGCCTCTTGAGGTACTATGACGAGGGAAACCCAACCACTACCTAAGGGTGTGCACGAGATAAACTCCGCACCGGTGTAATAGCTAGAACCAGACAACCAGTAAACCGTACTAGGAAGACTCTGCGCAATGAGTTCTTCTTGAAAGACCATTTTGTTTGAGTGGATAGTTGATGACCAAATTATAAATTATGTCATAATCGAGAAACCATTTTAGATATTAACTTTTTAATTAATAAGTAAATTATCTTTTAATATGAAACTGAGTCGGTCAATTCATGGTAACTAAGAAATATATATACAAAGTTTTATTACTATGTTTTGGGACAAACATTAGAAAACAAAATCAAGAGGAAAAAAA
>CM008342.1:47318910-47334005 GCA_002525835.2 Ipomoea batatas | reverse complement strand
TGGTCACTACATGCCAATTGAGCACAAGGTGCTTGGCAACATTTATATATACTTAGTATATAGTGTTGGAATAAGAGCGCAATATCATGGTCGTATGAGCCAAGGAATGCTTTATCGAATCCGAGTGCAGTTATAGTCAACACTCCACTGTACTGTCAGCTTTCCCAAAAAGAAAAACCTCTCAGGGGAGAGAGAGAACTCATTTCCACTTTCTTTCCCTTTCCACTTTTCTTTTCCCATTCTGTTTTTGCTTCATTCATTCATGGAGCACCCTCTGAAGCTCCTCGCCTTCTGCATTGTCTTCTTCGCGGGCTCAGCCAAAGGGACCATTTCTTTAGCTTCGGATGTGGAGATTCTCCTGCAGAAAATCAAGCCATCGCTGCAGGGAAAGGGTGAGAATTTACTGCTATCTTCATGGAACATTTCGGTTCCTCTCTGTCAATGGAGAGGCCTCAAATGGGTATTCATTAATGCCACTTCTTTGCTCTGCGATGACTTGTCGTCTCCACAGTGGACGAGTCTTTCTCTCTACAAAGATTCTTCTCTCCATCTCGCCTCTATTCAGCTCCCCTCAGCTAATCTCTCTGGAGCTCTGCCGAGGGAGATTGGAGAGCTCATTGCGCTCCAAAGCCTCTATCTTGGCGTCAATTCGCTCTCGGGAACCATCCCTTTAGAGCTCGGCTACGCTTCATCTCTCTCAGATATTGAGCTCAGTGGAAATTCTCTCTCTGGGTCTCTCCCTCCCTCCATTTGGAACCTCTGTGAAAACCTAGTTTCTCTCCGGCTTCACGGTAACTCTCTGTCTGGTTCTCTCCCTGACCCTGCATTGCCTAATGTTTCTTGCAAGAATCTCAAGTTTCTTGATTTGGGTCACAATATGTTGTCTGGGAATTTCCCTGAGTTTATAACTAGGTTTCATGGGCTAAAGGAGATTGACCTAGGAAACAACAACCTTGTTGGGTCAATTCCCGGGAGTATAACTGGATTAACCCTGGAAAAATTGAATCTTTCACACAATAATTTCAGTGGGGTTTTGCCAGATTTTGGGGAATCAAAGTTTGGTGGGGAAGTCTTTGAGGGAAACAACCCTGAGCTATGTGGCCCTCCTTTGAGACCCTGTAATGGGAGCTCATCAGGAATGAGCCCTGGGGCCATTGCTGGGATTGTGATTGGGCTGATGACTGGGGCAGTGGTGTTGGTGTCATTGTTAATTGGGTATTTCCAAGGGAAGAAGAGGAGGAGAAGCTTGGAAGAAGAAGAAGAATTCGAAGACGAAGACGAATTTGGAGACGAGGAGAATGGGAGTAGTCATGGAGGAGAGGGGAAGCTGATTTTGTTTCAGGGTGGGGAGCATTTGACACTGGAGGATGTTTTGAATGCAACTGGGCAGGTGATGGAGAAGACTAGTTATGGGACCGTGTACAAGGCGAAGCTGGCCGAAGGGGGAACCATTGCGTTGAGGCTGCTGAGAGAAGGGAGTTGTAAGGATAGGAGCTCGTCTTTGCCCGTGATTAGGCAATTGGGAAAAGTTCGACACGAGAATCTGATCCCCTTGAGAGCTTTCTATCAGGGGAAGAGAGGGGAGAAGCTCCTCATTTATGACTTCCTTCCTAACAGAACCCTCTATGATATCTTGCACGGTAAATGCCTAATCAAAGCTTTTGATATAATGTTTTAGTGGTTTTACTAATGAATTTACATGCAGAAGAGGGGAAAATTTGAAAACGGCCCTTTAATCTGTCATTTCTGTTTGTGTAGAATACTAGAATATGCATCTGACAACATAAACCACATTTTCACAGTTTAAGATGTCAATGTGTCCTTTGGTAGTTTGGTTATAGTTTTTCTTGTTTGATGCAGAATCTTGGGTGGGGAAGCCCGTATTGAACTGGGCAAGGCGGCACAAAATTGCTCTAGGCGTAGCGAGAGGACTTGCACATCTTCACAGTTTGGAGACACCGATTACCCATGGGAATGTAAGGTCGAAAAATGTTCTGGTGGATGACTTTTTTGTGGCGAGGCTCACAGAATTCGGGCTTGACAAGATAATGATCCCAGCCATAGCCGATGAAATAGTGTCACTTGCAAAAGCTGATGGTTGCAAGGCACCAGAGCTTCAAAAAATGAAGAAATGCAACTCAAGAACCGATGTCTATGCTTTTGGGATCCTACTACTAGAGGTTTTGTTGGGCAAGAAGCCCGGGAAAACTGGAAGAAACGGGGAGTTTATTGATCTGCCTTCGTTAGTAAAAGTGGCAGTTTTGGAGGAAACGACAATGGAGGTCTTTGACATGGAGCTGTTGAAGGGAATTAGGAACCCGATGGAGGAAGGCTTGGTGCAGGCGTTGAAGCTCGCAATGGGTTGCTGTGCCCCGGTGGCTACGGTTAGACCAAGTATGGAAGAAGTTGTCCGACAATTAGAGGAGAATAGACCACGGAACAGGTCTGCTTTGTACAGCCCTGCTGAGACTAGGAGTGAAAGCGGTACCCCCTACTGACATTATCTTTTTCAATTACATTACGAATATCATTACATCTTAATCCCATGTGAACTTGAGCTAATAGGTTATAGTAGCTTTCTTTCTTTACTCTTACAACTTTTCCCTTCCTTTTGTTCTGTTATATATATATTTTGCCAAATTAAGCATCATTAGTAAATCCATAGCCTATAAGCTTTGAAATGCCTGCCAGCTTCATGATGCATTATCACTTTGCCATTGCATATTTAACATTATTGAGGTCAAAAAAAGCTCTACAGGCATAATAGAGTAGCCAAAGAGGATAGTGACAATAATGACAGAAAAGGGTAAAATGCTTTAAAAGAAGAAGTGGAGTGCTCGGTTTGTGGGCTCAAAAAGATCTTTTCTGGATTGGTTCATGGAATAACAATCATTACTGCTTTAAAGAAGCAAAGTTGATGTAGCTCAACTTTAATCACCAAAAATTTCCTCTTTCATTCTTGATTTTCAGACTTGATGAATTTTCTTCTGTCTAAAGTTCATGTAGAGTGTTTAGAAGGATTGTATATAGGCTGTGAAGGAAATGACAATATCTTTTAGGTAAGAAACGTGGTCGAGTGTCAGCCCTTTTAGCTTCCGTTTCATTGCAATCTTAATTCTTAAGTTTAGTGCAGAACAGCTAGATTTGTGGAAACAAAAAGAAGTAAATGGAAGGTATAAATTATTAGTACTCATTATATCAATAGTAATACATAATTACATTGAACTTTGACCAAAATGGGGAGAGAGATGCAGAAGATAGATCCTGTCCCTAGCAACCAAAAAGCAAAAGGTGAAATGTGTTTATGTGTAGGCCTATTTGACACTGGGGAGGGTGAAAAATGATTTCAGCGAGTAGAATCATTGATGTAGGGTACAAGACAGGGTAATGAACAACAACACTTGGTACGCCTGTCTTCAGGTATCTCAAATGTTTGTAGTTGAAGCAGGCGAAGTTTGAGTAATGAGTACGTAGACTGGTTGAAAAATGGACAAGGCGACAAGGCAACGAGGGCCTAAGAATAAGGGAATAGGAGTAGGATAAATTAGGGATGGGAGAGGCTAGCTTACAGACAAAGAATTCGAGGTTGGGTTAATTTTGGTCCAAGATTTGATGATGTTCTTTCTGTGTATTGACAATTAACATTGCCTACCCTTACGGCAGGGTAGAGCACCCGAACTAGATGTAATAATACCCACTAGGGAAGAGGACTTGGCTGCCATGCTAGACGCCCTTGCATACTTAGCTGAGGCTCCAGCTCCAGATGGAGTAAAATAAGCTCCGTTGAGCATTAGGTCGCCTTCTGATCTCCAATTCCAGTTCTTCCATTCACCGTGAGATGAATCCACCCTCTTAGTCACCTGCCACACGCCCACACCAATAGACTAAAATTTAATCCAATAATTTCAATTCATATACAAAAAGTGCAGGAATCCTTTAGGAAAGAAGGAATATACCTCTTTAGCAAAAGGGTTGACAGGGGCTAGAAATCTGTTGCCTTGGCTGTTGATTGTGGGAGAAGCACTGCCGCCAATGGCATACATCTCCCAATGGGTATAGTCATTGTTTACCACATGAAAGTATCCATACCTACACCTGCATAGCAATTAATGCTTGCATCTCACTTTCATTTAGTAAAACCAAGAAACTAAATTGTTCAGACTACAAAAATGGGACCTGTACCTTGGCATTCTCTGAACCAAACCCTCTCCAAAATGGTTGTACGCTATTGTGACCTGCATAACCTTGTCTCTTTCATAACCATCACTGTGCCCCAGTAGCATGACCTGTGTAGTAAATACGTTCTAATTAGACTATACTTGTCAGGTTTACTATTTATTGGTTTAACTAACTTTTTCTTATTTACTTTAGTATATCAAATACTAAACTTAACATTATGAAAAATTGAATTATAAATAACTTCAGTTAACCAAATCAGAGACAAAATGGGGGAGTAGTATATATCACCTCATTGTGGTGGGTGAAGTAATTGTTGGAGATGGTGATGGCTGTTGATCCCATGATTGCATCAATGAGCCCATCAGAACACTTGGACAAAGAGTTGTGATCAACCCAAATATGGCTAGACCCAAAAATAGAAATCCCATCACCATCAGCCATGGTCCTCCAACCATAATGAGTAGTGGAGCTGCGAACCATGGCATTGCCGGTAGGCTTGCAGTCATGAATATGAAGGCCATGAATGATAATATTGGTGACGAACTGAACCGTAATACAAGCTCCATTAGCTATATGAACATTGACTCCGCGGGCGTCAATAGTCTTGAAGCTGTTCATAATGAGCTCCTGTTTGAGCGTGATCACCATGTCTCTTTCAAACACGATCCATAGTGGCTCTTCTTGAATCACGGCATAACGTAATGTCCCGGGCTTAGGATTTACCGCGTCGTCGTCACTGGGGTCGGTGACAACGTAGTACTTGCCATCTCGGCCGCCAATGGCGTTCCGACCGAAGCCAATAGCACAGTCAGCTAACCGCTTGCGGTTTCGTGCCCAGTTAGTGTCGCAACGCCAACAGTCATCTATGGGGTTCCCGGTCGCACACGAGAAGTAGCCCAATTTTCTCCTCTCCGTGGCATTACGAACGATCCTGTATACACAACAAATTTACTATTAATAGCTTGCCACCATTTTTTTATGGGCAACTTAATTGTGTGAATCATTGATTTTTGAGGAAACTAAAAAAGGGTAAAAAAAAATGTATGTATGGGTATTAAAAAAAGAAAACCGTACGGTCGTACTATGAGATCATTAGACATACATTGCTGTACTAAATAAATGCAGATCTAAGGTAGCCGACAGAGTGTCGGTTAGGAAGATGAATTAATAAGAGGTTCACGGCCTCGTGTTATCGTGTATATGTCAGCTGGCCAGCTGCGGAGGCCTGGACATGCCGGAATGAGCCAAATTAAAGCTCTAATCTTTTTGGCCTAATGCCTACTCTTTCCAGCCTGGGATCAGTATTCACGGCACAAAACGGCGAAATACCTTTGCGGCACTGCCGCCTGAAATTGGATGTTCTTTTTAAAAAAAACATCATTTTCTTACAACAATACAATACATATACAATAGAGGTGCCTACAATCTGGGGATTAATTACTATGACCGACTTACTGTAAAAATCCTGGGTTACACAAAAAAAACAATACATATATAACTTTTTAATTCAACATGGTCACTGTACCTAAGTCCCGTCAGAGTTTGACTCATCATTTTCACTCATGAACTAATGTATAATAGATATATTATTATAAGCCTATTGAGATTATGAAATGAATGAGAGAATAACCTGTCAACCATAGATGCAATTGCCTCTGGATCATCTACCGCACCCTCGTGTTGTGATTCATAACTATTATTCAATCTAAAAAAAAAGAGAGAGAGAATGAAATAGTTTATCATTTGTCAAAGACTCAAAGTACAATAGTAAGTAGAGCTGGAATATTTTTGACAAGAAAATTTCACTCAATTTTTTCAAAAATAAATATAAATTAATTGGACTAAAACATATTGTGGAAGTAGAAGATGAAGTATATATTTTGGGGGAAATGATACAGCTAGAGTTAAAGGAGATATTTTTGGCTTGCAGTTATAGTGAGGAAGACTGGTAGACAATGCCGCCGCAAGACTAAAATTAACACTATCGACTTCGACTATACAGTATACACCAGTGTCTCTTGCCGGATCTACTACTATACTAAGAGCCTAAGAAAGTGGAAATTCAAAGCTAATCCTAAAGTAATCAAAATGCATGCAAGTAACTAATTAACCTATCCGCCATTGATGATTTTTCCAAGCTCCAAAGCTCTGTCTCTTCAGCTCTGAAAATCAACAAAACAGCTATGAGCAAACCGCAAGCATATTAAAAACAGGAACCGAAGCTCCGTGAAACGATCTCGACTCCATAAACAACTCGATCAATTTTTACGTCAAATCAAAGTCGAGAATCGAAATCGAAACCGAAATTAAATACCTCTGCTGGCTCATTGCGGACGCATTGAGAAACAGAAAGGCCAGAGCTGCTAGCAAGGACCAATGAAAGACCAACCGCCAATAACTCGATGATGCCGCCGCCATTGGAGACCGAACTCGATCAAACCTGCTGTTTAATTCAAGGAACAATGAATTGAATTCGCTCTTCCTATATATGCGTATATATATCACAATATGATCCAATAATGCGTTGCTGTTTCTCTTGCAGTGCGTATGAATGAATGATGAATGAGATGAAGTGATGAACTAGATAGAGAAGTAGTTTTTATAGGGCAGAAAGAGACAGAGCGCTAATTAACTACATTTCCACGAGCCATGCTTGCTTGCCTAACTTACCATCACTCTCTCATTAAACACTTGGCGACCCTGGTTAATTCTAACTAAACCATGTGGTTAATATTCATCCAATTACCCTTTTATACTTCACTCAATTCAAACTTTACCGGTCAGTAATAACATCATTAAATTTTTCCCTATTATCTACTTATCATCTAATTTAAAAAATAAAACTGTTACAAATTTTTTACCCAAAATAGAATGGGAATGACTTATAGAGGGTACTTTGTCTCCCATACCAGTACAAACCCAAAATATATAAAGTTTTTTTTTTTACTTGTCCCTAGTACAACTGTACATTGATCAATATCATAAAGTTTCTCATAAATTTTATATACTAACTATAAAGTAAATACTACAACAAAAAATTGAATTATAAATAATTTGAGTAAAATATTTTAAATAGAATCTAACACATAAAATGTACCAACGAAGTATATTTCTTTTAAGTAGATGTTTTGACCGCTAATTAAAGCTCAAAGTATAAAAAATGGACCGTACTAATCAATGTAGACATTTTTCTTGTGACAAAAATGTAGAATTGCCTAACCCCTCCATATATACTTCGGTTGACAAGATTATGGAGAGATAAATCATGGTAACTTAACTTGTTAATAAATGTTAGACTTTTGTTCATTGTATACAAGAAACTCTTCATTTTGAAATGTTGCTCCCAGAGAATTATATGATAGAAAATAATTTATCATTTTTTGGTATAATCAAGGATTAAAAGTGAGATAATGAGAGTATATGTAATTTCATTGATGAAGTGTTGAGGGAGTGCATGTGGGATCTGAAGTCCATTGGACATGAATAGACGCCTAGAGGCCAGAGGGTAGGCGTGTGGAAATGAGTGGCAGTAAAAGTAATTGAAGGATTGGCGACGTGCAGTGCATGCATATTTGCCGTACTCACCGCCGGCCGGATTGTGCCGCTATAGAGTTACCTTAACCTCGTCAATCCGATTTCATCTCCGTACGCAAAAATTACAGTTATAATGAATGCAGCAAGTAGCCAGTGATTTTTTTTTTTTTTTTTTTTTTGAGGAAAGCCAGTGGTGATTCTTTGTAATAGGGAATATAGACATTTAATAATCTTGTATGTACGTTAATTTTTTTTAATCAATTTAAAATGAAAAAACTGTAATATTAAACTTTCTTTAATGCATGTTGTTTTATTCACAGACGTTCAAATCATATCCAAAATTATATTATATTGTTGTACAATGAGAATGTAAACAAAGACAAACTCAAAATGTATTCAATAATGTCAACTAGCTTTACTTGTTGTTGTTGTTGTTGTTAATGTAAGTGGAATAGTTTGGCATGTTAAAGTGCAGCAGGACCAGACAATTGAGTGGGTTGCATACAATGCAATGTTCTGCACCAAACTGTTAGTTTAGGTACGATGAGTCTATGACTAACTAATTAAGGAGGATTTTGATTTGGTTTATGCTCTCTTCTCGTGAAAGACCTAACACATTTTCTAAGTCTACATTCTCGTTGGACAAGTCAAAGTGCAAGTATACCAATAGGAATCAGTCAGTGATGATCGAATTGAAGTTGTAGAATTGTCATGAGTTTTGCCGCTAGGTTTCCTTCGATCCAGATGGTTAGGCAATCAACACTTAGTGAAACAAATTTATTAGAGGATTAAAAGTGTTTGTTAATCTGTTAGAATCAGTTAGAAGTTTTTCAGTTTCAGCAGTCTGTTATATGTTTGTTATGTGTTGGTTATTTCCCTTCTTCAGTACATTGCTGTGTATATAAGTGTAATATGCACTTCTTGGATAAAATCAATAATACAGAATGATTCTTTCTTCCTTCCTTCTCCTTCAAACTTTACTCTTGTAATATGGTATCAGAGCTTTGAGCTGCATCCATGGCTTGGAACGGTGCATCAACCAGACCACCCACAGCTCCATCAGCACAGACATTTCCGCCGGCAGCGACGACGCCGATGAACTCAGTTCTGAATTCAATCCCATCTGGAGTTCCGAATTCAAACTCAGCTGGGGCAACCTTCGATCCAAACGATGCTGCTAATCCCTTCTATTTGCATCCAAATGAGAATCCCTCATTGGTGCTGGTGTCAACGCCCCTCAACGGTCGGAATTACCACCCTTGGGCCAGGGCAATGGAGATGTCTTTGATGTCCAAGAACAAGCTAGGGTTTGTCGATGGGACGATTGCAGTTCCGAGTGTAGGTGAAGTGAAATTTCCTTATTGGAAAAGATGCAACAACATGGTGTCGACATGGATTGTGCGATCAATTTCCCCAGAGATTGCACAAACGATTCTATGGCAAGGAACAACTGAGAAAATATGGAACACACTGAAGGCTAGGTTCAGTGAGGCAGACATATTCAGAATTTCCGACTTGCACGCTGAAATTCACCAAACTAGGCAAGGAGATTTAACTGTAAGTGCCTATTTTACAAAACTAAAGGTCTTATGGGATGAACTAGAAGTCATTAGACCATTACCTACATGCAAGTGTGACAAGAGGTGTGATTGTGGACTGTTGGATACTTTACAACAGCACTTAGAGAATGATAATCTCTCAGTCTTCTTGAGAGGCCTCAATGAAACTTATGCCTCTGTTCAGTCTCAAATAATGATGACAAAGCCCCTTCCCAGTGTGGATGAGGCATTCTTGATGGTTCAACAACAAGAAAGGAGGTTTAATAATGGGGTGATTGGGCTGCAACTACCCCGGCCAGGTGAAATTCAAGGAGCAGGGAGCATCCTTCTTGCTCAGGGAACTAGTAACATGTCAGGTCCTAAGAAATTCTATTCCGGCAACAAGAAACCAGTCTGCACTTACTGTGGGCTCACTGGACATACATCAGAGAAATGCTATAAGAAAAATGGATATCCACCTGGGTGGAAGCCAAGAAACAGAAGTATTGGGGCTGCCAACCAAGTACAATTTACCCCTGCTGAGCAACCTTACAATGAGAGTGGTGGGGGGGTTACCTTAAGCCAAGATGAGTATCGATTGTTTAAGCAGGTCTTGCAAAGGGACAACATGACTTACAGTTCACCTTTGGAGGTACCTGGAGCAGTGGCACCTCAAGCTAACCTGATTGCTGCCAACTTTGCTCCTAATACACAGCTTGAAGGTACTCATTCTGGAATCTCTTCTAAATGCAGAACTAGTTGGATATTAGATAGTGGGGCCACCCATCATATTGTTTGTCATTTCAGTATGTTGACAAATGCAAAAAGAGTTCAAGGAATGTTTGTTGAATTGCCTAATGCTGATAAGGCTGATATTACACACATAGGATCAGTCAATACTGGTAGCTTGATCCTGCAGAATGTGTTTTGTGTCCCTGCTTTCCACTACAATTTGATATCAGTTAGTGAATTGATTAAAACTTCTAAGTGCAAGATATTGCTATATTCTGATGTGTGCATTATACAGGATCAGGACTGTGGGAGGATGATTGGTCTGGCTAGCTTGCAAAGAGGTTTATATCATCTAGTTAAACCTGATATGTCTGGTAGTGATAGAATAGGACATGTTAGGGCTAATGCTTGTAATTCTGGCAGCATGTGGCATGCCAGATTAGGACATTGTTCCTATGAGAAGTTGAAACAATTGTCTTTGTCAAATTTGACATTCAAAATGAATAAAACTGATGATTGTGATATCTGCCATTTGGCCAAACAAAAGAGATTGCCCTTCAATACTAGTTCTAGTTCTTCTAATGACTGCTTTGATCTTGTGCATTTTGATATCTGGGGACCATACCATGTCCATACCATATATGGACACAAATATTTCCTAACCATTGTGGATGACTATAGCAGGGCCACATGGGTGTATTTGTTGAGAAATAAGGGTGAGGTTAGAACATTTGTCAAAGCCTTTTGTGCCTTTACTTTGACACAGTTTGGTAAGGTAGTCAAATGCATCAGAACAGATAATGGACAGGAGTTCAAGATGGACAACTTTTATCTAGAAAAAGGTATTATCCATCAGACAACATGTGTCTACACACCACAGCAAAATGGGATAGTGGAAAGGAAGCATGGACACATTCTGTCAGTTGCAAGGGCTCTCAAGTTTCAAGCTGGGCTGTCAGATGGTTTCTGGGGAGACTGTATATTACATGCAGTTTATATCATCAATAGACTGCCCTCAGCAGCCTTACAAGGTCGAATTCCATATCAGACTCTGTTTAAAAGGGAACCTCAGTACCATCACCTCAAAATCTTTGGATGCTTGGTCTATGCAGTTGTGCACAAAGGACATCAAAGCAAGTTTTCACCCAGGGCCAGAAGGTGTTTGTTTCTTGGATACCCCAATGGAGTGAAAGGGTATAAGCTCTATGATCTAGGCTCCAGGGAGGTGTTTATTTCAAGGGATGTGGTGTTTTATGAGAATACATTCCCTTTCAAGGCAGCTGGAAATCTAGATGATCATGGGTCATTTCAAAACATTAACCTACCAAATGATAATAGTGCTGTGGAAGATGGTGCCTCCCAAGGGCCTTCTCAAACAATTGAAACAAGTAACAGTAATGGTCATGCAGAACTAGACAGCCACAGATCTGATCTCATTGTAGAAGGTGACATCTTTCAAAGACCTTCTCAAACAGTTGAGACAAGGAATACTGATGATCATACAGAGTTAGACAGCCATAGGTCTGATCTCTCCCAGGGTGATTCTAACTTGAGGCAATCTGTTTTACCTCAGTCTGATCATAGTCTAGCACAACCTAGAAGGTCCAGCAGGCAGACATCAAGGCCAACATATCTCAGAGACTATGATTGTTCCTTACCTACTACCAGGACCTCTCCCCATACTCTTTCTACTGTCCTGTCCTACAAGAGAATGTCTCCTGGTTTCAAAGCATTTGCCACCAACATACTTGGCATCCAAGAGCCCAAGTCTTACAATGAAGCTATTCACCATGAGTGTTGGAAAGCTGCCATGCAAGCTGAGATTGATGCTCTGCAGGCCAACAAAACATGGGAATTGACCACACTTCCACCCTCCAAACAACCAATAGGGTGTCGATGGGTCTATAAAGTAAAACACAAAGCTGATGGAACAGTGGAAAGGTGCAAAGCTAGGCTTGTTGCAAAAGGGTATACTCAAACTTGTGGAATTGATTATGTTGACAATTTCAGCCCAGTAGCCAAAGTCACAACTATCAGAACCTTGCTCACTGTGGCAGCTGCAAAAGGATGGCAATTATGCCAACTTGATGTCAACAATGCATTCTTGTATGGTGACCTTAAAGAGGAAGTATACATGACCCTTCCCCCAGGGTTTGTTCCTGAGCAGCCTGGACAAGTGTGTAAGCTGAAGAGATCACTTTATGGCCTAAAACAGGCAAGCAGGCAATGGAATGCTAGATTAACCACTGAGCTATTCAGCATGGGGTTCAAGCAAGCAATGTGTGATAATTCTTTGTTCACTAGAGGGTCTGGCAATAAGTTCATTGCCCTTCTAGTGTATGTTGATGATATAGTCTTGGCTAGTAGTGATGGAAACCAAATACAGCAGATCAAAGAGCACTTGCACTCAGTTTTTCAGATCAAGGATTTGGGGAACCTAAAGTTTTTTTTGGGGCTTGAAGTGGCTAGAAACCAGACAGGCATATCTGTAACACAAAGAAAGTATGCTTTAGATCTTTTACATGATACAGGGTTTACTGACAGCAAACCAGTGAAGTGCCCCATGGTTCAGACAAACAAACTTTCCAAACATAAAGGGGCAGCCTTAGAGGATAACTCACAATATAGAAGATTGGTAGGAAAACTTCTATATCTAACTATCACTAGACCTGATATATGTTTTGCTGTGCAGCAGCTCTCTCAATTCTTGGATAAACCCACCACTCTCCATCTGCAAGCAGCCCACAGAGTCCTCAGATATGTTAAAGGCAACCCTGGGCAAGGCCTATTCTTCCCTGCAAAATCCAACTTAAAGATGAGAGGTTTTGCTGATTCAGACTGGGCAGCATGTCCAGACACCAGAAGATCTGTGACTGGTTTTTGTGTATTTTTGGGGGATGCCTTAGTATCTTGGAAATCTAAAAAACAAAGCACTGTCTCTAGATCGTCTTCTGAAGCTGAGTACAGAGCCTTGGCCCTTGCTGCCTGTGAAATACAGTGGTTGTTTTACCTCCTTGAAGTTCTGGAAGTCCACTTAGAAGAAGCAGCAGTCTTGTTCTCTGATAGCAAGTCTGCCATTGCTATCGCAGAAAACCCTGTCTTCCACGAAAGAACCAAACATATAGAAATAGACTGCCATTTGATAAGAGAAAAGGTCCAAAAGGGGGTCCTCAAGCTATTGCATGTGTCCACTGAAAATCAAACAGCAGACATCTTAACGAAGCCTCTACAACCTTTGCTGTTTCAGAGATTTGTCTCCAAGCTGGGGCTTCATTCCATGTACACTCCAGCTTGCGGGGGGATATTAGAGGATTAAAAGTGTTTGTTAATCTGTTAGAATCAGTTAGAAGTTTTTCAGTTTCAGCAGTCTGTTATATGTTTGTTATGTGTTGGTTATTTCCCTTCTTCAGTACATTGCTGTGTATATAAGTGTAATATGCACTTCTTGGATAAAATCAATAATACAGAATGATTCTTTCTTCCTTCCTTCTCCTTCAAACTTTACTCTTGTAATAAAATTAAAGGTGGTTGTAAGTGGTAAGCTAGGGTTGAATTTATCCATGCAATATTTTCTTACTTTCAAAAGTGAGTCATACTTTTACTATTTTCTCTACATCTCTGCAATACTCTCTTACCTTCAAAAGTGGTTCCACTTTCACATTACATCAAAAAATTATTATCTTTTATCAATATATCTTAATTTATCTCCACAATTATTGTTTTGTATCAATATATAAATTACAATAAAATATTAAAAATAAAAAAATGAAATATTATGTATATAAATATTTTTAATTAAAAAAATTATCTGTATTATGTATATAATTGAATAGAAATTATATTACATAAAAATTGAAATAAAATAATTCGTAACTATTCGTAAAATTAAAACTTAATTAAAATCCGGAAAGTACAAATTTGAATACATTAAAATGATTAAAATCTAATAATTTAATAATTTATTTACATAATACAAAATAAACAAATATAATTATTTAAAACTTAAAAGAAAAAACTGCTCCGTAAATTAAAAAAAAAAACAATACAAAATAAATAAAAAAAACAAAACAACATAAATAAATAAAAACTAAAAAACAAATTTAAAAAAAAAAGTACAAAAAGGCTGCCGTAGCAGCAAACTTGCATCTCAGGTCAGCACTAAAAATAAAATATAAATACTATTTATAAGTTCATGTCAGCTTGTAATTGGGAAAATTTCAGGGATAAAAGCAGCCTAAGTTTGAGAAAACTAGGAATTAGTTTAATGAAGGGTCAGGATTGTGAAATGATGAATCATAGATGAAGTTATCACATCTGAGTTGTGAATATCACCAACACAATATTCACGTCTGTCAATCTGTCATGTTTTTCAAGTTTAAATCATTAGTTTAGTATTTAGTTGAAATTGACCGTTGAGAGGGCACATATGACCACCTAAGAATTCAAGAAAGTTAGATTGGTTACGTCAGATATAAGCTAAACACTTACCTCACGCTTTGAGGTTGACTCCTAAAATGCAATTTTAACTATCAATAACTAACTCGCTCGAGTATTCAACGCCATATCATTTTCAATTATAATGTCAGCATCCTCATCACTACACTAACTGAATTTTTGTTTTTCAACTATGTATTTGTAACGCCTTCAAATTGACTTGGTTTGTTTATTGACTCAAACCAAACCCAAACACATATGTTTAACCAAGTTTAAACTCAAATAAATACTAGTTGAACTTGACCACCACAACTCAAAAATGATTTCTCATTCAATAATAATCAAGAAAAAAAACTCCACCAAAAAAAAAATCAAGAAAAAAAAAGGGTCAATACAACGGTGGGGAAAGCCAAGCTATTTATAGACATAGGAGATGATGGTCTAGAAGCTAATAATTTGGCCCCATAAGTAATTTATAATTATACTAAAAAAGAATTTGATACTTGTAACCAAAAGAAAAAATAAATAATGATAATAACAATAGTAACACAAATATCAACAGACAACTGGATCATTATATTCAAGATCTAGGAGCAACCAAAGCATCTTCTTATAGAAAAGATATTTGATGGTGGAGGCACCTGGTCGGGTTCAGATTTCTTGCGTGGAAGCTGTTTC
>CM008342.1:47303776-47318896 GCA_002525835.2 Ipomoea batatas | reverse complement strand
GGAGGAACTCGAAGACGAGCTCGGCTGATCAGATTTCGGCGCCGAGTCCGCCATCGCCGGCTCTTCCACCACCTCCAGCGGACGCTGCTCCTCCTCCTGCCCCTGCCTGTGATCCAGATTCGCAGAACTTCCGTCAACTCTCAATTCCGAGACCAATACATACAAGCACCTGCGTGCTGTATATATGTATATATGTGTAGAGAGAGAGAGAGAGAGAATCCAGTGAGGCAGCGAAGATCTCTGGAGTGGTGAATTGAGGAGGTTTTAGAGAGAGAAAGAGCGAGAGGCCACGTTCGGAGGCGTGGGCGTCGGGTCTTTTAGCGGGTGCGTGAGAACACACACACCAACGAACCGAGAAGATGTTCTGACAGGCGACAGCACAATCATCAAGGACATTTTCGTAAATGTGTACTGCTATTCACCATGCTAATTCTCGTGTCTCGCACGCTCTCGCTTCCCGCGCGTTTGCGGAGAACGAGCATCTTACTCCTTTCTCTTTTTTCTTTTTTTCTTTTTTTTTCCCCCTTTTTTTTGATTAAAAGTAATTTTTAATGATCGAGATTAAGCGTAATAGTGCATATACTTTCTATACACGGTAACACGGAATCACGGATGCCAACGAATCAAAATTTCAACATATAAAAAGTAATAAAATCAATTACGAGTATTTGTACCTCAACTTAAGTGTTCCTTCACCACTTTAAATTTAGTGGGTGACAAATTTCTAAATGCTTTTACATTAGTCTATAGTGTCAACTATACACTGTTAGTAAAATTAAATTTATAAATTTATTGTAAATTTATTGACCAATTGATCTAAGCTATAAAAATTTTCAGATTTTATTATTCATAACAGCTTCAAGCCTGCAACTCACTGATTCATAGCCATCAATAAACAAAAAGTGATGATGTTATGTAGTTTCTAATTCTATCACAATAGTGTATTAAATGTTTTACTTTTTTGGTAGGTTATTATTTATATTTTATTAGACTTTAATTCAATGTAATGAATTATTAGTTTAAATGTTTATTATTGGGACAATTTACATCTAAATTTGTCAATTGATTAGTTTAGTAATCATAATATTTCAAATTTGACCCACATGACAGTAGTTTATTGACTTTTTTTTTTGTTTGAACCAATTAGCTATGACAACGGACAACCTATGTTGGTTTGCCTTGATGGCCTTATTGTGGTCCTTGAATTAGCCAGCTATTGATAATTTAGGTCGATTTACTTCGTTGTAGTCCTTAAGGTGGACAACTATTGACTACTTAACATGATTTACTTCCTTGTGGTCTTTGAGACAGTCAACTATTTACAACTTAGGTTGATTTACTGTCTTGTGATCCTTTTTCATATAGGATATTGCAAAGCAGGGTTTACTCTGTTCACACTCTTTAATACGAAATTCATGTTTCACCTACTTAACAACTCATTTCAGAAGTACAATGATTGCTTCTTGAAACATATTACGGAACCAATTGATTCTCAAGAATATTTGTAAAGCATGGTTTAAGGTTATTATATAATTAAATATAACAATGTATATATTTAACTTGTTTTCTTTTAATTGTTAATAAGTTATCTTCTTTTTTTTTTTTTTTGAGAAGATTGTTAATAAGTTATCTAATTATTGGGATATTAATTTAATGGGCGGAACAGGACAATGCCTAGTTGGGGCATGCGTAAAGTGTGCACCATGTTCGCTGTGTGCGTGCATTGCCAACCATTAGCTTCATCTTCGAATTATGAGATATATGCGGAGTGAGAGTGCCGTCACACCGTTACATTGCTGGCTAAGGAAAGGATTATAAGTTTTGAATTTTAAATTTGTTTACAAAAGGTAAAATATTTATTTTACGATCATTTTAAAGTTGTAATTTTTGTATTTGGGAGTAAGAAAGATAAGATGAAAAAAAAAAAAAGGGAAAAACAAACAAAACAAAACAAAATATGAAAAAAAATAAATGAAGATTAACGCGCCCAGCAGGCACTGCACATGGAATGTACACGCCCGGCTAGGCTCTTGTAGTGCTTTTCACTCGGTTTGGAGAGACTTTGCTTGTTTTTTTTTTTTTTTTATGGGTCCCACTTTAGAGACAAAAGACATCTGGTTTATTCTTTCTCATCTCCCTCTCTCCTCCATATAAGCATGACCTTATTAAAAATCATTATTGTGGTTGCCCTAAGAGTCCTATATCACTATTCAATAGGATCGTGTAATGGTATAACACTATGAGCTACTCGTGCAATTCTAAGCAAATTGAATTTCAAACTTAAGAGTCTCTTACATGCTTATACCTTAGAAGAGGTAAATTGTGTAAGTCCCAAAAATGTACTCCGTATATATTAGTGCCGACAACAAAATCAAATTCATACCTTCATATTTTGGTTATTGGTAGGATTCAAACAATATGTGGCTACTAGCTAGTAAAACAAATACAATTCATGGTTAAAAACAACACATAAATGTTACTACGTAGTTATTATTTTATTAAGTGAAGAATCGAACACATGGAGGCCATGATGGACAATGGATTTGCTTTACGTAAAAAATTATCTGATCAAATAATGTTTATGATATAATTCGACAAAATTGAAAAACATGAATTATCAAAAAATAATATCCAATCAATACAACTACTAATTTCATGGTTTGCAAAAAAAAAAAAAAAAACTAATTTCATGAATCACGATATGCATGTGAAGTATGTGCTCGAGTTTTTAACTAACACAATATTTATTTTCTAAAATTCAAATATTTTTACAAAGAATACTTTATTCATGTGGTTACATATTGTTTTTTTTTTTCTTTTTCTTTTTAGATTGACAGTTATGGCAATGGGAGAGCAGATAATGGTTTTTGCATAGCATCTTCTTGTCATTTCCCATGTTGTTTCTGCTTTATGCTGACCAGTCAATCAAAAGAAGAAGGTAAAGAAATGAAAGGAAAGTTCAAAGGAGCACGAAAAGACGACAACGATTGTAAAGTACCTAGAAAATGAGGTAAACGTGGTTGGTCTATACAATGTTGTTAGAATCCTTCAAGTTTGTTAATGTGAATGAGTTGGCTTCCCATTTTTTATTTGTTGAGCGATTAGGGAAAACATTGTCACTATTTGAAGGTGTTACTTAGGGGCTGTTTGGTAACACAGAAAATGATTTTCGAAAAATATTTTCTGAGTTTTTGTGTTTGGCAACGTCCATAAAATGTGGTCAACAAAAAATGATTTTCGTTGACCACAAAAAATAATTCAATATTTTTTAAAAATGACTTCGTGCGAGAGAGGCTGTGCCCCCAGTCTGCCGGCTCTGGTTTCCGTCGAAAACAAGAGCAACGAGTTTTTAAAAAAAAATATTTATAATAAATATTATTAGTTTATATATTTTTATATTTTAAATAAAATAATAAAAAAATATATAATTATACATTTCTATTAATTTTCACTCATTTTTCGGAAAATGAACCAAACACACAAAAACAGTTTTCCAGAATGCAACCAAACACAAGAAATGAAACTATTTTATGAAAAATTAGTCATTTTTCATAAAATATTTTTCAACTTTCCTAACACAGTCTTAGTAAATTCTATTTATATATAATAGTTCACTTATCACCCATGAAAAGTAAAATATTTGAAAGATTATTTGTGTGATGTGCTTGTTAGAAATGGTGTTTGGATAATAATTGATTTTTTTAAAGTGACATTGACTTTGTTACAACGTAGCCGCCACTGGAGGCGAACCCATGACTACCCATTTGGCTAAGCTACTCCGTGGCACTTGACCACAATGTCATTGATATTTAATTGTTAATTATTAATTTAACTATATCTTGACAATATTTTTATGATAATAGTTTTAAATTCAATAATTATTCGTTATAAAATTTATCTATTTTCTTAAAGTTTTTGAGTTAAAAGATATATTGCTATATTTCATTAGATTTTATTGTTTATCAATTCCTTATTTGATATTTTGACTTACAAAAAAAATATTTTTTTTACACACACCTTAGACAATTCAGCGAGAATTTGATTATTGAGTGTATTATATTCAATTGTCAAAACAAAACCATTGATGGGAGATAGGAATATGTTAGATTTAATATCAATCCACTATTAATGATATAATTATTTTTCTTTTTTTTTTTTGAATACAACTGACCCTATTACATTGTAGTATCTGTTCGTCTATACTTTTTCTCAACCTGTTGAAGCACAAAGAGTCAATTTCGAGATCTCCTCCACTGAGACTCGAACTCATGACCTCCCATCTGAGGGTGGCCACTACATGCCACTTGAGCACAAGGTGCTTGGCAATTATTTTATTTTTCTTTTAGTTGTGAGATTTTACAACAAAAAAAAAAGAAAAGAAAAAAAAAAGGTGACATAGTGGATAATGAATGATTAAATTTAAAATTCTTATCAAGTCAATTGCAAATAATGACTATATTATTATTTAATATCTAAACTTTTTAAAAATATATATGGTCAAGATCTAAATTCATAATTAAATCTTATATAAAAAATTTTGAGTAAAATTTGGATTAACCTCACATCAATAAGAATATAAATTTGAGTTAATTTTACAACGATAAGATCATAAGAATATCATATGTTGTATTAAATATTCAGAAACAAAAATCATATGTTGTATTAAAAGAAATAATAATAATAATAAAATAAAATAAAGCATAGATGAACAGATATTACAATGTAATAGAGTCCGTATTACGCAAAATAATAAAATAAAAGAAGATTAAAATCTTTGTGGGAAAAGATAATTTTGCTTCAAAAATAAAACACGCAAATTATATTACATGCATGCATCATAGCGCACTATATAAGCACTTTAACGCATTTTAATTGGAGCTGGGAAATTGGACGGAATATTCTTAGAAAGTATGCACAAAGTCATTCTATTGCATTTTTTTAAAAAGGAAAATAAATGTCAGTCACTTTTACTTGAAAATATACATTGAAAAAAAATTATATTTTTATGTAAAAAAGATAAATCATACAAAAAAGACTACATATTACGAACTCAGCTAAGAAGGTGTTGAGAGGAATTGAATTAATGACATTTTAGTATGAGAATTATGTTTCACCAACAATTAAGTTGTTTGAAGTTATATGTCTTTGAGTCTAACTCATTTTGTTAGTCAAAAAATAAAAGGAATGCTTGGTAAATACTCCGTAGTTGTTAGCTGAATGAGTTAGTGAATTTGAATAGTTGATAGCATTAGTTAATTGTAGAAAATGTTTAATAAATTAGTTGATAGTTGATTACATGCCAAATGACCTTCTCAAAAAACTAATAAAAAAACTGCTTTGAGCGGTTTTTTGAATTTTAGTATTTTGGAGCAATAAACTGTTACAAAAACTAATTAATCAATCACTCATATGTGTTGTTTAACTAAATCAAACAGCTAATCGTGGTCAAACAAGTTAAAATTGACTGTTAAAATAATTATGTTACCAATCATAGAAATACTTCAATAGCTTATTAACCAACCAAAAATTCTAAGCCCACAAGTGAAACTTTAAACGCAAAGAATGGAGAACGAAGAACTACAAAAGTGAAAAAGTAGAGAAATGGTAGTAAAATGTAGTCTTGAAGTTTATCCTCAAGCCTTTGAACATTTTATAATTTTCTAAAATAGTGAGGAGTAAAGTGTGAGTGCAAAAACTTAGAGGGGTCGTAGTGAGATTATATGAAAAGTTATTGTTAAGTGGCTCTTTGACTTCTTTGGTCGTCTCTGATTCGTTCACATTCTACCAAACACTCGGCGGAGCCCATTTATAGTCCCATCAGCTTTCGGTAACCACAAAGAAACCACTCAAACCAGAGTGACAGAGGGAGAGAGAGAGAGAGAGCAACAATGGAGAAGGCAATTTTTAGACAGAAGATTCTGCTCGAACACCTTAAGCCGACTGATTCCTCTTCTCATGAATCTTCTCTTTCTGTAAGTATGAGTTTCCTATAGATTTGCTAATCATCGGCGTTTTGAGTAGATTTTAGAATTATCGTCGTTTTCTGCATGTGCTGATCTCTGAGAAATGATCCAGTTTAGCTTCGGTTAGGGTTAATGACTTGATTTTGATGATCATTTATTGATTCATAGCTCTGTTTTTTTTGTGTAGTCTTCGATTTGTGCAGCTGGAGATAGTGCTGCTTACCACAGGACGGCTGCTTTTGGAGATGATGTCGTCATTGTGGCGTAAGTTTCTTCGTTATGATTGAGAGCTTTTGCCAATTTTCTTCCTGAATTCAAAACTAAATGGTTAGCTGTTGTGTATTTCAGTGCGTATCGTACTGCCATATGCAAATCCAAACGTGGCGGCTTCAAGGACACTCTCCCTGATGATTTACTTGCTTCTGTTCTTAAGGTTAGTTGTGTAGCATAGCTACTTCATTTTCACAGTAGGGGGTTTGAGGCATGAGAATAGTAGCTGAAGCGAGATTTCTTCCTCTGTGTTTGAATTCAATTTGACTATTGAAGGTTTTGCTGGAGTTGTAATATATGATAACTGTCTAATGCAGGCAGTGATTGAAAAAACGAACCTCAACCCGGCTGAAGTGGGGGATATAGTTGTTGGTACCGTCTTGGCCCCGGGCTCTCAAAGAGCAATTGAATGCAGAATGGCTGCATTTTATGCTGGTTTTCCTGGTAATATGCTCTCCTTTTCTTCATTTGATCTCGTGTAAGCTACATTTTTGTGCCTTGGTATTGAATGGTTTACGTGTTAGCTTGTCTTTAGCCTTTAGGCCAGATTTGTGTTCTTTTGTACCTACAGTTAACTTGTCCAGATTATGTCTTTACAATTAAAATATTATGTGCATACGAAACACAGACTAGTATTTTGATATCCAGTATATTACTTGTATACTACTCCGTATAACATTCTTGTCCTCCACCTCTTATGTTAAGCGTTACTTGGTGTACGTTTCAAAGTATCTAAATGAGTGGCTTTTACCAGAAACTGTTCCATTAAGAACTGTCAACAGGCAGTGTTCATCTGGTCTTCAAGCTGTTGCTGATGTAGCTGCCTCCATAAAAGCTGGGTTTTATGACATAGGTAGATCTTCTAAAACATACTTTAGGTGTACACCAAAGTTGCATTTTCTATATCTAGCTGTAACCGCTATTCTCTTCACGCAGGCATTGGGGCAGGACTAGAGTGCATGACACTTGACAATATAAGCAGAGTCAATAATACTAATCCGAGGGTATGCCCAAGATCTTTTATTTGATCTGTCTTGCTTTCTCCCTCCTAAACTTTTGCAGTTAAGAGTATTATTTTATTACGGATGTATGCTTTCATAGGTACATAGTTTTGCACAAGCTCGTGATTGTCTTGTCCCAATGGGGATTACTTCCGAAAATGTTGCAGAATGTTATGGAGTGACTAGGCAAGAACAAGACCTTGCTGCTGTAAGTGTTGGCTGTTTTATGTCTTTTGCTGTGGAAATGTAAATAACAGAATACAAATGAGCTAGCACTGAAGATTTCTTGTCACAGGTTGTATCTCATCAGCGAGCTGCTGCTGCTACTGCAAGTGGAAAGTTCAAAGATGAAATTATCCCTGTTTCCACAAAGGTCTGTTATATACTCTGGAAATTGAATTAAGTTAGTTTCTGTGGTTTTCTAATGACTGTTTTATGAATAAAAAAGATTGTAGACCCTAAAACTGGAATCGAGAAGCCTGTAGTCATATCTGTGGACGATGGAATTCGCCCAAATACAAATATAGGGGACCTGGCTAAGTTAAAGCCTGCTTTCAGGAAGGATGGATCCACAACTGCAGGTATTGACATGTTAACATTTAATGGCATACAGAACTATTCCACCAATTCATGTTCTTCGTTATATTTGGACTGACCTTGGATATGAATTTTAGGAAACGCTAGCCAGATTAGTGATGGAGCAGGAGCAGTTCTTCTCATGAAGAGAAGTGTCGCTGTTCAGAAGGGATTTCCAATCCTCGGTGTATTCAGGTTCCCCAGTTGTCTTCTGAACTCGACTCACAGTATGTCAAGCTTGCAAAGCTGTCTCTTAAAGTTCTATTGTTGTTCATTATCAGGAGTTTTGCTGCTGTTGGGGTGGATCCTGCTGTCATGGGAATTGGCCCCGCTGTTGCAATTCCGGCTGCTGTGAAATCTGCTGGTCTGGATATTGATGATGTTGATTTGTTTGAGATAAATGAGGTATTGTTTTTGGCAAATCACAACATTTCATTGTTCAACACTCTGTGAGTTACATTTTATTGAGCTACTACTTTCATCTATTTGCAGGCATTTGCATCCCAATTTGTATACTGCAGAAAGAAGCTCAATCTTGACCCTGAGAAAGTTAATGTCAATGGAGGAGCAATTGGTCTTGGTCACCCTTTGGGTGCAACAGGTAGTCTTGTAAACATCGTGTACACAACTAACCTTATTTAGGTGATACCTTAAGGTAGATTAGATATAACATGAAATAATTACAAAAAAATAATCATTGTTTACCTCTCTAACCTTATTTAGGTGATACCTTAAGGTAGATTAGATATAACATGAAATAATTACAAAAAAATAATCATTGTTTACCTCTCAGGTGCACGCTGTGTTGGTACACTTCTGCATGAGATGAAGCGCAGGGGAAAAGATTGTCGATTTGGTGTTGTATCAATGTGCATAGGTACTACTTGTACACTTTGTGCATACATTTAACCTACTAAACTAGTAGGCCTTTCGCTGAGCTATCTTTTCATCATTTTGAGTGCAGGCTCAGGAATGGGTGCTGCTGCTGTTTTCGAAAGAGGGGATTGTGTTGATGATCTGTGCAATGCTAGGGCTGTGACCATCACCAACTTTTTGTCCAAGGATGCTATATAATGCTATGAATTCATGTGAAATATGTGCTATGAATTCATGTACAATATGTACAACACTACACGCTCGAGTATTGTGTCCAAATATTGAAACAAAAGAAAATAAATTTGAATTGTGATCAAGAAGAATGCATCTTGTTTGAAAGTTTTCTATCATTTGATGTTTCATTATATATGCCACATAAGAATGAATTGCACATCGGGATAGCCTCAAATACCAACCCTACCTACCATCAGGTGAATAAGATCCCAACATAAATCAGAGTGAGCAAAATCATAGATTTACCTCCTACACATCTTTGTACAACAATTGAAATCTCGGTATTCGCTCCGGAGGAAGAGGACAGGTTACAATCAGCTTGCCTTTCATGGCCCCTCTATATATTGCCTACATACCAAATATAATATGTTATTCCATATGACTCAAGACGAGAATAAGTAGGAGCTCATCATATAGAGATATCTATAACAAGCAGAAAATCAAATAGCAGATTCACCTATCCCTAAACAGAGCATATAACAGTGCTAGCAAAACTACACCGACTTCACAAAGATACAAATAAGTAATCTTTGTTTTTCTTAGATGAACACTTCACTACTTCAGGTATGAACAATAAGTGAATCTCTAAACTTTTATGAAGAATATAAATAGGCCGTGCAAACATATTAAATCTCTAGCCTTCTATACTTCTATCAAAAGTAGATAGATCAACCGAGCATTTACTTCTTAGTTCTTAAAGCACGTGAAGTCAGGAAACCAACACAGTTGCATTAAATAATACAGGGTACCTTGTAGCCTTCTATCTAAAAGTTTCTTTCTTGAAAACGATTTTGTAGAAATTTAGTTTCAGCAGGTGGTGTTTCATTGATTTCAAAGAAGGGAGTCGAAAAAAATTTAGTTAGTCCTTAATACAGCATAATCAAGCAATTGAGAAATTATCTTACCTCCACCACATCAATGAAGTCCTGTTTTGTCTGAAATGCTCCAATCCACTTGGTATGATCTGCACTCCTGCATAACATACACAGTTACACACCTCGTCTACGTGAATTATTAGATTCTCAATAGTTTAGATCACAGACATACTTTAAGAGCAAACAGCCAAGATGAAGTGATCTTCCAATACGAGCTTAGATCACTCAAACTGACAGATTATATCTAGAAAACGAATAATTTTATCATCTTATCAGCTAATTGCAATCATACAAGGATTTATAGAAGAGCATATACAAATATAGATTCACTAACATAAGTCATTCAGTAGGCAGTTGCTATCACATATACGAAGGAACAAATTATTTTTCGTTAAATGAGAGTGAATAAGCTAAAAAGGTTACCCAGAATCCATCTTCATATGATGAGCATTGAAGAAGAACACCGTAGAAGGTATCAAAGTTATATCAAAATACTTCACATATACTTGTACTTCCTCGGAATCAACGTCTGCTAAAGCCACCGTCGCGAACTTGGAAACCTCCGCCGCGGATTTATAAAGCTGCACTCAAGAATTCATCAATCAGCTATATAACCAACGACCTGGGAAGTTCAATTCTTCGATACAAATTGCTGAATTCCTAATCCGTCTATATGACATCAAATCGTCTTAATTGGAAACAACGAAACCTCATAGATTACGAAATAGATCCAAAAAGGGGAAAAGGCAAGGTTGGAGAGCTTACGACGTCGTCGAGCTGGAGACAAACGGCATCGGATGCACGGCCAAAACGGAGGACGAGGACTTTATCAATGGTGTCTCTGATTATGGAGTCTATTTCCTGCTTCGTCCTCAAGGTCCTCAGTATGTAATCCATCTTCTCTGCAACTGTTTCGCTAACTATTTAGGCGCGGCACAGGTGCCAGAGTGCTTGAGGCAGGGAATTTATAGCGTTCCTTATAATAGGAAATTTCTTTCTCCCAAAAACTGTTACCAAACCATTGAGGTAACCTTGTGAGTTGTGACTATAATAATAATAATAATAATAATAATAATAATAAAAGAATTTTAAGTCTTAAAAATTCTAATCGTTATAAATTTTCTTTCACACTCAAAATTTCTTATGAAAGACTGATAAATCAGATCTAAGACATTGGTCGACCAAGGATATAGTTGATTGTCGACTATAATATACTATCATATCCGAAAGACTCGAGATTGATTATCAAGTAATGTGCAACACGAAAAATTGTGTTCATTTATTACTTTGTATAAATGAACTTGTATAATGTAACAATGTAACAATAAAACAAAATCATTTTAATATAATAATAATTTTAAAAAATCATACCTCTCAAGGGTCTTAGTTCTTAAATATTCTTGAATATGTATTACTCAGTATTAAATATCGCATGTCTCTGTTTTCAAAAAAAAAAAATATCACTAGTCTCTTCTAATTTAATCAAAATTCTTTTTTTTTTTTAAACATTTAATCAAAATTCTTAAATTCAAACGCTACAACTGTACAGTATTTTGACTATTTTCAGTGTGTGAATACCCTGAGTAAAGAACCCAGTGATCAGACTCAAAAAAGTTTCAACTTTGTAGCCGTATTGATTAAGGTTCTTTTGCTTGTGTCACAATGTTAGTTGATAGATTGAATAAAACCACGAAATTTCCGTACATGTTTTAGGCGTATGCCGAGACAAATGTAAGTAAGAACACTAGCAGGTTTCGAATTGAGATTTCCTCACAATATTAAACCAGAACAAAGACCAGACGAGAGGGTGATGAGGAAAATATGAGATCAACAATTAGACATCCTTAACAACAGCAACAGAAAATAGGGCACAACAAACAAAAGAGAGTAACATTCAAAAATCAAAACCAACAATGACTAGAGGTAACAAATCCATGGTCAATGAGAATATGTACAAATTTTGAAGCTTAGGATGCATCAAGACTGGAACATGAAGCATGAGCATCCCAGGCTCTGAAAATGCAAGTCAACAACCTCGATTATTTTGTTTGAATCAAGGCATATCCTTGCCTGTATGAAGAAAAGGATATAGAAATGGATCTCCCCTCGCTTAGGCTAGCAGATTTCTGGGAACTTGGGGAATTGAGTTGCGAGAAGATCTTGGATAGGATGCTTTCTGCACAGTAGTGGAACATGGTAAGATTATGAACATTTATTTGGCCAATGGTAACTGAAAAAAGTATCTCATAGGAGATATTAAATCATGATTCTGGGAGCACTACCAGGGTGACAGTCTAATTTTGATCTTCATCTGGCCTGAATCACATCAACCGACGACGTCTCCTTGGATTAGAAGGAACCTCATCGCTGATTATATCCAAGTCTTCATCTTCTTCCTCATCTTCATTGTCATCGTCGTCGTCATCATCATCATCATCTTGAAGACCCAACAGGTTCTCACCCCAAAGAAAGCGGCGCCTAGGGAGAGATCCATTTGAGCGTCGGTGCCTTGATAAAGTCCTTGATCTGTCACTTCTTAGTTCAGATATTGTGTCCATAGAACCAATCATCTGAAACAGGAAGAGAGTACTCATCAATCTGCCACTTTCACCTGTGCCCCTTTCACTTGATAGCCTATCTCCATTCTCAATTACATAATCCCCAAATACCATAGCACCCGGCATAGCAGTTCGAATAGCACTGATTATGTCATCATACTCTCTCTGTTCTTCAAGGCTTCTCCAAGCCCGCTGTCTCAATGGGTCAACATCAGTAGGGCGAGCTGTGGGGTGAACTCTCCTGGCATGATGGCGCAGCTCCCTATAATTACCTACAAATGAGCATGATTCACGGGAACAATTTCTAGGCTTCAAATTCAGGTACTTCCTAGCTTCTCCAACAACCTTCCATCCCGTTATATCTCCACGACACAGAGGGCATTTCAGGTTCAATTTTGGTTCTGATGGGCAAACCACATCTGTTGCTTCAGGTCTATCCATGTAATTATCTGTAAGATTAATTCTATTTGCTTCTGATCCTCCAGCAACTCCACCAGTTACCAAAGCATTACTGACTGATATATTCACTTCTTCATGAGCTTCCGATGAATTACTTAATGTTCTTGAGCCTGAGTTTCTATCAGAAGTACGAAAAGTAAAATTCGGGCTACTAGAAAGCCTGGGTGGAGAGGGAATCCTAGCTGTTGTTGTGGGTGGAGAGGGCAAGTACAATTTTTCATCAGTGACTTTCTTGAAACGATCTAGGCAGTTTGAGTGCCTATAGCTTGTGTCGCAAATGTAAGATCTGCATCCTTTATCATGAGAACTACAAAGTAGAAGAACAGCATTGTGTGGGTGATCCATGCATATAGGGCATGAAGCTTCATCCCATTCCTTATGGAGAGAATGCTTATCTGCCTCATCTGGCATGCTTTGTTTCCTAGTGGCCATCTATGTGCACCGTAATGTGTTTAACTGTTACTAACACTAAAACCATTAATATTACATTATTCTACAATTTGGAGAAATTATCAAAATTTAGATGATGTATATAAAAAGGATAACAAACTCACGCCACCCTCATGAACACAAAAAACAGAGGAAAATTCTAGGACATCAATGATGCACACCTCTATCATACAGATGGAAAACAATTAAACAACAAAAGGTAACAAGAGGAAGAAATAGCATAACACTTAATAACAGATTGAGAACTAGTGCTTCAAACCATGACCATCAAGTGTGAATCGACAAAAGCCATACAACAACCCAACAAAGCAAGAGGTGGGCACACATGGTGGTCATGCATTATGTATGTGCAGGTGACTTAAGTGAGTAATTGTGCCACCCCAAAAAATATATCTCTAAAGTGAAACTTCAGGATAGAAGCCAAAATAAACTATGCAAGAAAAATGTGTCACATAGAAAAGAAAACAATCTCAAGCATATAAACATAATACTCATTTTAAAATGCTCACCAAGAAAAGGGACCAAATCTCGTCTGCTGGTATCTTCTATTCTTCTGTATCTTATACACTGCTAAGAGTTGGCAAATGAATACTACAGGATCCTTATTCCACTTTACAGCACATTGAATTTCACCCTTCAAGCAATAAATTAATATGTTCAAGACAATTATGTGTTGTACAATAACTAGTTTATATCTTGAGTGACAGTCATGAGTCCTACAACCTAAAGTTGTAATTTGAAAACACACACACACAATAGTAATGCCCATAATTCCTAGTTGTATGATTAATCGCAAACAAAGAAAATATCACAGAACTTGCATAATAAAAAGGAATTTTGACTCTTTGAATCCATTTGGTCAACTTATGATCAAATCAAGCAATGTACAAGAATGATACAGATCATACTTATATGAGGAGAAAAGCCATCTAAACAAAAATGATGAAAGCAGTACAATTTGCAGTAATGGCAGGTTAACATTCCCTATTTCAAAGTGAACCTGAAGGGTTTTTAGGTCATTCCATATTATTGGTACAACCATTGAAGTTCAACATGATCCAACCTTTAAAAAAGTTCATAAACCCATTATATAAACCCCTAGAACACCATAACAGTTAAAAATTCCAAAACAAGCTTTGCTAAAAATTAAAATTTGTTAACTGGGGAGTGCCAGGCTGGGGAAGAAAGAGAATGAGAATTTGTTGCATTTAATAAACATTAATATTACTAATCAAATAAAACATCATTAAAAAATAAATGAAGTCAATGATTGAAAAAGCTTAAAATTTTCAGCAAACAAATTCCAGATGCTTCATTCCAAATCAATAATCAGATATCCAAACACAATCTAAAAACACCAATTCCAATTTCAAACCCTAATCAACAATACAGATCAAAAAGACCATTCTTTAATTCGTGCCATTATTACATATAATCAGATCTGCATATATCCATAAACGTCAATTGCAGTTAAACAACAGAGATGAAAAATTAGGGCACAGTAAATTAAAATTAAAGAAGAAAAAAAAATCAGGGGTGAATGAAATTACGATTCAGCTAGAAATTGAGTTGGTTCTGGGAGTTTGATTCATTGTCCTTTTGGCTTCAATTGTTGAATTGAATATCAAGCATAAATACAGATTAAGCAACGAACTTTGCGTGAGAATTACAAGGACCGTTCTGTGAACTAGGGTTGAAGAAAAGGGGGAAAAGGTTAGGAAGAAATTCGCTGATTTATACAGTCGGTGATACGAGAAATAAATTAAATTAAATTAAATTAAGTGATAAAATGGAGATGAAAATGGTGGTTCTTTTCAATGGTTGGAGGAGGTTAGAGAAAGTGAAATTGCAGAGTTAG
>CM008342.1:47285937-47296406 GCA_002525835.2 Ipomoea batatas | reverse complement strand
TCCGAAATCGCTGCCCCTCACAGGCTCAGGACTCTCTCGATAATGTTCTTCTCGATCTATACAAGGTAGTACGCATAAACAAGCCGATCGATCGATCCCGATCGCGGTCAAAACTCGACTTAATTAGCTTGTTTATGATTCAAATTTTGAACATCTATCGCGTTCAAGTTTGATATACCGTAAATGAGTAAAGTATTCATGAATTCGTATTAAAAACTAACGGTGCAGAAATGCGGGAAAATGGAAGAACAGATAGCGTTGCTGAAGCAGAAGCTGCGACAGATATACGAAGGGAAGACGTTCAACGGCAGGCCAACCAAAACCGCCCGCTCCCATGGCAAGAAGTTTCAGGTTTCCGTTAAGCAAGAGACCGCCAGAATACTGGTATAGTATATTGTTTTATATAATTAATATAGGGTCACACTTGTGTGAGACAGTCTCACAGATCCTTATTCGTGAGACGAGTCGGGTCGGGTCAAAGCACCATGCAAATATCATACTTATATGCTCAAATATAACACTAATCAAGAATAGAAATTTTGCTACTTTTAAGAGAAAAAGTAATACATTTTTCATAATAAGTAATGTTGACAAGTGCTCCTTACTTATAAGGGCAAATATAATACTTTTAAGGAAAAACGTAATACTTTTAAATCGAAATGTAAAAGTATTGTATTTTCCTTTAAAAGTATTACATTTACCCTTATAAGTAACAAAATTTTTATTTCTGATTAGTATTACATTTGAACATATAAGTATGACATTTGTGCATATAAGTGTTATATTTGCATCTTGACCCGACCCGACTCGTCTCATGGTGAGACGGTCTCACACAAATTTTTGCCCTTAATATATAACTGCATTTACTTCCGTCATCATTCTTGTCCAGATAGTCGGGTCATTGTCGGCGTAAATTGAACACAAAAGTGATTCAATCTGAACCGACTCCGAAATATTCGTTTGAATTTAGTTTCTAATCTTTGTTAAATCGAATAAGAAACTATGTCTTAATTCTTAAATCTATTTGATTAGCCGTTCATATATCATACATTCATACTTGAAATTTTCATTTTATTCATGGACTGAAAACTATATATTTGATAAATAGTTTATAAACTATAGAATAAGTTATGTGTAAAACCATATCATGTTTTTAATTAAAATATACTTCTTTATAGATTTACAAAAAGTATTACACGTCCGACGTGAAATAGTCTCACACAAGATCAATTCATATTGAATCATTATAATTTATGAATTATATCAAATCATTATATTAGTAAAGGGTGTGTTTGGTTGGAGTATTGAAATCATGATTGGAATCGAATCATATATTTGGCTATTGGAATTAATTTTTACAAAAGCGTTGAAAAATGAGAGCAATTTTAATAAAAAAAAATCCTTCTTCATATTCATAAAGAAATAAAATGACTTTGTTTCATTCCTTTTTTATTTGAATCTCATTCGAAGACACTAGAAATAGTAAACTAAACAGGATAATTGAATTTAAATTCATTAGTAGGGTTCAAAACCCCGAACCAAATGCTCCCCAAGTATATATAAGTGTTTCATTACAATAGGTTAGCAAGTGAGAATACACAAGAAAAAGTGCGTACAATGAATTGTACTTTTATATATCATAGAAGCATATATTTTTTTAATGTACTTTTACATATCACACTTGTGCATGAGCTTTCATACCTGAATGCTATACTAGATGTGCATGCACGTTCATATGTATCTCATGAATATGTATTTTAGAAAACGTGAAATAAGAGGTTTGGTACAGGGTAGTTTGAGCTGGGCCTACATGCAGATGTCGAATTTCATGGCAGCGGAAGTGATATACCGCAAGGCCCAAATGATCGACGCTGATAGCAACAAAGCCTGTAATCTGGTGTACTGTTTAATTAAACAATCCCGGTATGATGAGGCCCGTTCAGTGCTTGAACAGGTTTCCTCCGGTGGCTACCCGGGTTGGGAAGATCCGAAGATTAAAATCCGGGTCGAGAGTTTGATGACCCAATTGGATGCCGTGCAGCCTCCATGCTTCTTGCAGGATGATCTCCCAGGCATCGACTTAGAAGATGATTTCGTTAATGGGCTCGATCGCCTCATCGCTGAGTGGGGTCCACCGAGATCCAAAAGGCTGCCCATATTTCAACAGCTCACTCCATTTACAGAAGATGATGATCGAGGTGAGTGAGGTATATATGGCTTAGCTTCTTAAACTTTAATTAATATAATAATAATTCTCGATCATAATGTAGGTGTTGGAATTTATATCTTATTGATGATATATTTTGAATAATATTACTTTGCAGGGAGAGAGTCCCAATGTTGATAAATCATAATAGTCTATAATTTAAGGTGATTATGGAAGAGCTATTTAAACTTGATTATACCTAACCAGATCAGAGGTTGATTTTTATCGAGTTGGTTGTCATCCTATCTGAATCCTGAATCTGTGTTAATTAAGTACTTAAGTTGGAGGTGAAATGAAATTTAATAGGCACACTGGTGAGTGAGCTAGTTTTGGGCTTATGCTAGTCTCAGTGGGTTGATAATAGTGGTTATATCGTGTACCGCATTGTAGACCATGGTTTAAAAATATTAACGTTTCTTTGCTCTCAAAAGGTTGAAACTCCAACATTAAGGGCAACGGCACCGTTTCTTTAAGTAAAGAAACTGATGCCATCAAATCTTAACGGAGCTCCGTAAATAAAACTACAGTTTATTTCAAATGATACTACCTTACATTTATTTTTATATTATCAAATTAAACTGTAGTTGTATCGAAATGAAACTGTAATTGTGTAGAAAGGAAACTGCAAGTGTATATAAAATGAAACTGAATAACACTACCTTACATTTATTTTTATATTATCAAATTAAACTGTAGTTGTATCGAAATGAAACTGTAATTGTGTAGAAAGGAAACTGCAATGTATATAAAATGAAACTGAATAACAGTTTCACATAGTTGAGTGTATATTGTCCAATGAAAGTGTAGTTATATCAAAATGATATTGTAGTTGTGTTGAAAGAAACTGCAGTGTATATAAAATGAAATTGAATATCAGTTTAACATATTTGAGTATATATATAATGTTGAAATGAAACTGTAGTTGTGTTAAAAGGAATATGCAGTGTATAAGATGAACTAATTAACAATTTCATATATTTGAGTGTATATTGTCCAATGAAACTGTAGTTATATTGAAATGATACTATAGTTGTGTTTAAAAGAAACTGCAATGTATATATAAAATGAAACTGAATAAGAGCTTCACATATTTGACTGTATAACGTCGAATGACTGTAGTTATATCTTCATCGAAATGAAACTGTAGTTGTGTTGAAAGAAAATTGCAGTGTGTATAAAATGAAATTAAATATGTTACCAAATAGAGCTATTTTACATCTAACGGTGCGAACAGGTACCCTTTCCTTTCATTAAAAGAAACAGCATTGTTTTGGATCATGGTCCATAGTATAACTTGCGGGTTGATAATAGGCAGGCCTAAAGCAAGTGAATTAGTGGGACAATTGATCGGATGGGATGTGCCTAAAATGGCAAAATTTTCTGTGAACCATGGTTCACAATTTCACACCGCATGTGAACATGAATACTATATTTTTAATATATTAAAAATATATTATTTGTATATTTAATATACATTATTTAATAGTATGTAAAATAATATATATTTCAAATAATGTGCTTTATATACATTAATAATATATTTTTAATATATAAAAAATATACGAAGTATTTTTTATTGAGAAAAGGGTCAAATACACCCTCGAACTTTTGCTAAAAAGTCAATTAGGCCCTTGAACTTTTGAAAGTTGCAATTAAATTCACAAACATATTATTTTGGAACAATATAATTAAACCTACTAACCTGTTGGTGACATGTAATTGTAGGTCAATTAAGTTTCCGGCGAATCTCTAGCCAAACTCCGGCAAACCTTAGGCAAGTCAGGTCAAAATCAGCGATCGATGACCGTTACAGTCGCCGCTGGTCACGCTCGACGGAGATTGCGACCAATTTGGTCGCAATCTTCAGTCGACAGAGAAGTCATCTCCGTCGACTGGAGATGGGTCGATGGACATGATATTGTAGTTGTGTTGAAAGGAAACTGCAGTGTGTGTAAAATGAAACTGAATATGTTATACATACACACAGAGAACGGTCGGAACGGAGCCGTTTCTTTTCATTATTAAAACGTCGTCGTTTTGATGTATGGACCACCATGCCTTGGTAAAATTTGCAAAGTTTAATATCATTAAAGTTAAGTGTTACCATTGAAAATGAAAATATGTACATACACAACATCATAGTGATAGCATAACGTGGACCAAGTCCTAACTATAAAAATTACAAGAACATATTATTTTGCTTTTAAAAAGAAAAACTTCTAAAAGTTTTTTTTTTCTTCTCTTAGAAAAGTCATGCACTTTTTTGACACATTACTCATTAACACAATTATGGTGTCCATTTTGTATGGGCTTGGACAAAAACCCATAAAAAATAATCAATCATGATTCATGGGCAAATTATTGCATGTACCAAAAATATAAGGTACATTATTTTTGTACTGAAGGTACATTATTTGATATATTTCAGTACAAAAATAATATACTCTAAAATATGTACCTTTAATACAAAAATAATGTACATTTTAATTATGGTCCACACAGCTGTGTGGACCATGGTCCATGTAATAATGATTGGATTCATGAGTCATGAGATACTTCAGCGAATACGTTCCAAAATGGTTGGTGCACAGTACTGCACACGACGCAATCATCATCACAACGAAAGACGGCAATTCATAGTAGAATCATAATCAAAGCTCTGCCTTACAACTGGCAATCGCAATAAAACCTTCCACTATTCGAACATATATTCAAAGAATTCGGTAGAACAAGCTATACAGGCACTGCTAAGCAATGCACACTAAATACTACTAAGAACACGTACAACATGCGCAAAAATGGAGAGGGGATTATAGGTAAAACAAACATGACACTATAAGAGAGATGATGCATCCAAACTTCAGTTGATGACCAACCTAATGACATTTGGAACTGCCGCAAATTGACAAAACAATGATGAGAATCAAGGCAATGATAATTGCCAGGACAATGAGCTTTACTTTCATATTCTTCAGCCACATCTTCCTCCTCATCTTGGTTCCTTGCGTCCTAAAATCTTGTGCCTATGACAACATGTGTATTTGCTAAAGTGAGAAATGAGGATTGAATATGAAAGGTAGAGATCACAAGTTTATACTGACATAAAATCTAAAGAGGAATAAAACGGCTTTATGTATATAAGAAGAGTTGTCTTTTGAGATAAAATGATAAATTAGAGCAAAATTTCCATATATAAATCTGCACAAGGAAGAATTCAAGTAAAATGCAACCATGTTTCAAATGAGTCAAAATAATAATAATAATAAAAATAAAATAAATTCATAACTTAATGCATTCACATACTTGCGAACGAAGGTTCTCGGTTTTATCCACCAGAATCTCAATCTTCTCTCCACGGTCAAGAACCTACAAAGACCAAACAGCACAGATTTCTCAATATAGTTCCTATCACATTGCAGAAGAATTTTAAGGGGCATGCGAACTAGAGTAGCACATAGACTAAGTTTACCTTCTCAATGTTTTCCATCATCACCCCTTTGACTTCTGAGACTTGAGCTTTCACCTTTGCAAGCTTACTGACCTCTTCTGGATGATCTACACAATACTGCATTTGTTCCTTCAGCTTGGGCCTATGCAGAAAATATGTATTGACTTGAGGGTCATCCTTGCAAATCAAAATTATGTGGAAAATAGATAACGAGGAGCATAAGAGTTACCCAAATTCTTTGTTTAAGCTGTTAGCAACAGCTGTAGCAGCTTTCCCTCCACCATATTTATTGGTAAAATCATCCTTAATGCGCTCAAGAAATGCAATTGGAATTTGTCTGCCAACAGTTTCAACAGCAACAACACAGTATGCTGTGGCAAGGAAATAAAAGTTAGCTTACTAACAAAATGCAGAAAAGTGTTAGTTCATTTCAACTATTTTATTACCAGCTGATTACTTATATTCTGCATTACATTAGGCTACTAGTTTAATTTGGTTTTAGTAATTATATTAGTATCTCTCACTCTGACCAGTAGTCCACCATTAGGCATGGAATATCACAAGGAAGATGCAGGAAACCTTGCAACTCATAGGGGTTAACACCATGCTTGGCAATCAATCAAGGCAGATCAAAAGTTCTTTCTCACCTACTAAATGTTCCAAACACTATGAAAGGAACACGGTAAACATAAATTATTTTAAATAACACAGTACAGTTATAGACCAGCAACAATTCATAATTGAGTTGCAATAGATATTCATTTCAAACAATTCGTATCAAACATTACTTAAAAGAAACTACAGAGTATAGACTAGTTGGACACAAGAGAGAAGTGCTGAATGAAAAGAGTACTAAAATTTTCAAACAACTTGCTGCCATGAAAGATGCTTGAGGGATTGAATGGAATGTAGAGAGACATTATAAGATCCACTTTTGAACTTATCAAAGGAAAGAATCTCTTTCATTAAGGAATGAAAGATCGTAATATACATATTGCATTAAGGCCTGTTTCCACGGAATTGGCACAAATAACCAAGTCAAAACTGGAAGAGAATAACCTGAATCTAAACCGAATCAGGGAACAATCATGATCTGAATTCTATATCTGCGATGAATTAATTTCCTAATACTAAACTAGATTTTTCACTAAATCAAACATGAACAAACTCTTCAGTTGAATTTCCACATTCAAACCGAGATCTGAACGATATTCCTGAAATGTATACAAATTTTTACAACAAACCAATTGCAAACACATAGAAATGACTTTTAAAAAAATTTGGTTCACCGACGAAAACCATGGCTAAAGAATAAATAACCGTCACAGGATCTCAGTTATCAAACTTTCAGTAACTGATCATTAACTCCCAAACTACAAAGTATATATACGAAAACAACCGGATCCGAATTATTCCGAAAAAACAGACAGTATATCAGATCATCAACCTGCAAAGAGATGAAGCATAACTTACTGAAGCCATCCTCAACGAGGTAGTTGAATGTGTGGCCGTCGCAGTTGTAGGTGAATTTGTTATTGCTAGCCGGAAGTTTCTGCAGGCATTGCGAAGCTATGCTCGTGAAGTTGCCGGTGAAACCAGTGTACTCGGCGAGGATCACCGTGCCTCTCGCCACGAAGCTGTAGATCAACGACTGCTGCCCCATCGTCCGGCTCGCTTTCTCTCTCAATTCAGTTCCAAGCTGCCGGAGTTCTAGAGAGAGAAAGTGCGAATAGCAAGAGGTAGAAGCGTATGCGTTCTGTTGAGTATATATATATAGGTGTGTGCGTGTCGCTTTAACTGTTATTGCCAGGCAGAGAATCAGAAAATCAGAAAATAAAAACAAAAGAGACGGAGGAAGCGTGACGATGCGGGGACGATGAATTTGATTTTGGAGACAACGAGCGAGTTGGAGGGTAAGGTGGGAATTTCACTTAAATTTTTTAAAAATAAGTTTTTCCTTAACTGGTAAGCAGCAGCTTCGAATGAGTTGTTAAACCACCCTTGTGTGCCATGGGAAATAACGACCGTGCCACAGCCTAGATCCACCCACCGATCTAACTAGTAGTAATCAAGGTATTAAATAAACTATTAAAATGATCATCAATTAAATATTCCTATATAACTCATCATTTTTTTTTGGCACATATAACTCATCATTTTATTTCACACATTTTTGTATTTGATTATTATGTAAAAAATTTATTAACTCACTCAAGTTAATTAATCAATCTATCATGAAAAAAAATAAAAAAATTTTTAAAATTAATGACATATCAAATAGTGAATATTATGTAGTAATTTTTGTAAAGGATATAGTATTTTTTTTCTTTTTCTTTTCGTTTTTGATAATTTTCATATTATAGATCTTGCGATTTTTACCCAAGTTATATAGCAATTTATGCAATGAAAAATGTCATTTTTTTAAATTTTAATTTTATCTCAAAATTTACCTTTTAACAATGTATTATTAAGTCGTACAATTATTATTATTATTATTATTATTATTATTATTATTATTGGTATAGTACAAAAGAAGTAAGTCAACAACTACATAGTATGCGTAAACGTAACACCAACACAATCTGTCATTAAAGAAGATGTTAAACACTTTTTAGGAATTCTACGGACAAGAAAAGCAATAGAGAGGTTATCCAAGTACATGACCAACTAATTTGCATAGTAATTAGCTTATTTATGAAATATTTACTTTAATTTTTTTTTTGAAAATCAAAACACAACTAATATATTAAGATATAAAAAAAAAAAGTTAAGAATGCATCATACATGTAGGAATAGTAACATGAAATATTTACCTTTCTTAATTATATATAAATTGCTCGACCTTAATGAGTTAATCAAAATAAAATTGTTGACGTGATATTTATTCTTATGTAATGATATGATAATGAAGGATTGTTTATTCTTCGGGTTAGAATATTGCTTTTTAATGAAGGAAATATCTTCATCTTCTAATATCTTTTCTTTTCCCCTTGTTGTTGATGTTTTAACAAATTTGGAAGTACCATTACTTTGTGGCATTTGTGATTTGGACAACGTTGTTGCTATCAAAATTTTATACCAAATAATATAATTTTATAATACTACTACTATTTATTATATTTTTAATGAGCAAATACCAATTTTGGTCCTACGACTATTAACAAAATGACAATTTTAGTCCACATGTTTAATTGCTACCAATTTTGATCCCACGACTATTGTTTTAGTACTAATTTTCATCCACGACTATTGTTTTAGTGCCAAAATTCATCGCGCCGGTCACACATACGTTTAAAACGTACAAATATCGAAAATTGTTAAGGGTATTTTCATCATTTTCAACTTAATATCCCAATTTGAGCATGAAAAAATAAATTTCAGTCCTAAGATTAGGGCTGTTAACGAACCGAACATAAACGAACGGAGGCTGTTCGTGTTCGTTTGTTAAGGATTTTGGAGTGTTCGTGTTCGTGTTCGTTTGTTAAGGTTTTTGAAAATCCTGTTCGTGTTCGTTTGTTAAGTGTTCGCTAGTGTTCGTTAACGTTCGCGAACACGTTCACGAACGTGTTCGTTAACGTTAACGAACACGCTGACGAACGTGTTCGCAAACGTTAACAAACGCATTCATAAACATGTTCATTTACGTACGTTCATGAACACGTTCGTGAACACTTAATAAACAAACACATGCACATGTTCATGAACACAATTTGTTCGTGAACAATATATAATCTAAGTTCACGAACAATTATACATACATATATACATATATATATATATATATATATATGTATATATATATATATATATATATATATATAAATATATATATATATATATATATATATAAATATATATATATATATATATATATATATATATATATATATATTTATATAAAAAAAAATAAAAAAATTTTTAAAATTAATGACATATCAAATAGTGAATATTATGTAGTAATTTTTGTAAAGGATATAGTATTTTTTTTCTTTTTCTTTTCGTTTTTGATAATTTTCATATTATAGATCTTGCGATTTTTACCCAAGNACAGTGACGCGCTCATTCCATAATTTAGTTGTCCCATTGAATCTAGGTGCCAGCTAGGTTGGGTATCCATTATGGAATTTATATACCAAGGGCTTTAGACCCATTCCTCGTATCAATTTCTCAACAACCAAAGGTTACCCTTTAGGTTAGCGGCCGCTACGTTGTCCTCTTTTTGACCTTAAAGTCAACAGAAACAACTCCCGTTGCGAGAAATTGTTTAATGGTATTATGTCTACGACTCATAAATCTAGACTACCATACAACTCCATACTCAACCAACTTTTGGATTGACTATCGCAAAACAATAACATTGGAGGTATGAGTTTTTCCAACTCGGGAACATTCTCAACACGAATGGCCTTACCATTCAACCTCTCGAGACACATGTGTCTTAAGGTTTTCAGCGTAGACTCCAATAAGGATCTAGCTATTACGAGAATTTCCACTTTTGACTGACTATCCCGGCTCACATCAACCATGTAGCCACTCATGGACTTAACGTCCTTTAGATATCCGGTTAAGTGCTATACTCTCCAAGTATGGCGGGATATCACACGTAGTGCAGTCCAGAATTATAAGTACCATAGATATCTCATAATTTTCCCACTATTGCCTTCTAGTGCGTAGCACTAGGGTTACTCGTATCACTACAGAGTTTATAAACCGCAAGGCAATCTTTGGCTAAATACAACACTTAGATACAATTGAACTTACCAATAATCGGAGTGTATTCTCATCGAGAAGTACAATCTTTAAGATTTTTTGGAT
>CM008342.1:47267958-47281530 GCA_002525835.2 Ipomoea batatas | reverse complement strand
TAATTTTATATGTATTACAACTGTACCAGTTTAGTTGACAATTTGAAAATCAAGCCACTTAACATTAGGCTAACAATTCAGGTAAAAGGAGTGGAATTCAGTTAACATTAGGCTAAAAAATCAAATAAAAATTCTCAATAAAATACATATCACTGTAATTATTTGGGCACAGCTAAAGTTATTCATCATTATGCAGCTAAAATCATTAATGCCATGTAAGTCATTTAGTATTCCAATGTAATAGTGGAAAAATCAAGATTCCCCACCATTATTGATGCTTATTACTACATTATAAATAGTACCTATTCACTTTACATGTTTAGCAGCAAAAACTAATCTAAAATATCAGGCATGAAGAAGCTCACCAAATCAGCAGTCATCGGCACTAAAAGGAAACATCCATCCAATGAGAAAGGTACTCCCTGTCAATCTTTTACATTTCAAATGGTTTTAGAAAGCATTACGTATGTTAGATATTTAGATTCACAGTTTCAAAGGGTGAAAAACTCCTGTAAATTTCTATGGACATGTACACTAATTGTAGCCAAGTTTCACNTGTATCATCATTATGCAGCTAAAAACATTAATTGCATGTAAGTCATTTAGTCTTCCAATGTAGTACTGGAAATAACAAGATTCCCCTACATTATTGATTCTTATTACTACATTATAAATACTAACTATTCACTCTACAGGTTTACAACTCTGAAAAAACTAATCAGCAAATGCAACCATGAGGAAGCTCACCAAATCAGCAGTCATCGGCAGTAAAAGGAAACATCCATTCAATGACAAAGGTACTCCATGAAAATATTTTACATTTCAGATGTTTTTAGATTGCATTACGTAGGTTAGATATTTAGAGAGAATGTTGATAACTGACTAAAACTGCTGTAAATTTCTATTACCATTTAGCAACTAAACCACTCTATGTAGTGTGAATGATCTAAAACCATCTACACTAATTGCAGAATAGTTTAAGTAATGGTAATACAAATTTAGAGAACAAACTAAAATAAACTGCATAATAAGGTTTTGAATACAATAGATAGCCTTCTAATTGTAACATTTAGAATCGTGTTTTTCTACAGAAATCCCAAATTTTAAGAACTCAGGAACATTCATTAAGTGCACAATAAGGCAATAAGGCAATACAAATTTACACTCAATAGCTATCCTTCTAATTGAAAATTCAACATATTTACAGCTTATAGTTACATTTATACAAACTCAAACTTTACCAAATATCCTAGGTTTCAAGTTAAAAAAATTTACAGGAGAGATTTCGGATATGTAAGACATTCAACTGAAAACAAAATTTCTCAGAAATTACCAAATACAGTAGCTTGAATAGCTTGATTTTCACATTTAAGCTAAGTGAATCAGTACATATTCCAGTCGTCCGTAATAATGGATCAACAAACCTGCAAGTTAAGTCGAAAAAGACATGCATTTCAAAATCAACCCTAGAAATCGTAGATCTACTATCTAAGAACATAATAATACAAATTGATGTAACTTACCAGTTCATTGGTGTTCATCTTGCCAAAAAATCGTTTTCCAGACATGGAAATGGTCCAGGTACCTCAAGTCGCCGATTAACGGCGATCCTATGTTGTTTACGCCTGTGTTTACCGATTTTGCTTCGGATTAGCGATCTGGGTTCGTAGAGTTAGAGTACAGAGTATACAGTAGATCTAAGTACTGTATCCTACCTCAAGTCGCCGATTAACGGCGATTTTGTGTTATTTACGGCTGGGTTTATCGATTTAGCTGTCGATTAACGATCTGGGTGCGTATACATAGAGTATATAGTAGAGAGTAGAGATTGTAGTTTATCCTAAACCCTAAACTTTAGTAGCAGGACAGAAATGGAGGTTAGAGTAGAGAGGGAGAGATGAGCAGATTCCAGATCCAGAATACACAACACGGACCATCTTAGCTTGGGTTTTTTTATTATATATATATATATATATATATATATATATATATAATACTATAATTACACACGGCATAATGCCTTTGTACTTATATATTATATATATATATATAATTAATATATTTTAATAATTATGTGTAAAAGATGTAATTCTTTAAAAGTGTGTAATTTTTAAAAAATGTGTGTCAAAGATTTCATGTAAATTTTTAAGCTAATGTTTAAAAAGTATATGATTGTAAAGTAATAAGTATAATATTACTGGTCAATTTTCTATTTAACACATAATGGTTTTTCACAATGCAGAAAACAACAATACAGACAATCAACAGCATGTGGTGCCAACAACAGAATCAGTTCAGGATCCGCCAACGGATCCTTACGTATTTGGCGTGTTTGAGAACTCTATAAATACGACATTGACCATTTATAATAATAGTAAGTATTTCACATTAGTATTGCATTGTTATTTGTATGTAGAATTGCAATTATATGCTATTTTAACTAATTTTAGGTACTTTAGTTATATATACAGTAGTTTTGACCCAAAAAACATTATTTTGCAGTGGTAACTTAATAAAGGGAAATTGTAGTTGTAACACGCCTCTATCCCAATTGGGTAGCTTGAAGAAAGGTAATAATAGAACCTCGCACTTATATACAAGCTGCTCACTAGAGATTTTAAATTATTAACATTATTTTAGGTGTAAACTATTTTTTCTCATTTTATGCTCTCTTTTTTATTTTTTTTCATGTTTATCCTCATCCATTTTTTAACTTTGTGTTTTGTCTAATTGGAAATGTAGGTTCAAGGCGTAATAGCACGAATACATTGCCATTAACAGATTTGACTAATGGTTAGTTATCCTTTAGTTATAAATTAGTTGAATTTAAATTGAGATGTTATTTTTAAATTGCTTTTTTTTTAAACTTTATATTAGTGCAATCAACTTCTGGAATTGCTTCTCAACGTTGCCAATACACACCTACAAACTTCATAAGTGGTGGTCTAGGATCTTCAACTGACGTTACGAAAGGTTTCTTTAATTCTTCTGTTTCTTTACTGAAATCGACAAACAAATTGAGTTTCATTACCTACACAACTTCTAATTATTTCCATTAGAATAATTTAGTACAATGTCTTAGTTTTATATATTGCGAAATTAAGCATTACTAATGTTGTGTTTGTGAAACTCATCACTTTTGGTCAACTCTTTTATTAGTGCAACCAACAGGTGTATTATCATCTAAAGGATTTCAAGAAACACCATCAAACTTTAGGAGTGTATGCCACTTAACTTCCTCTGTCGTTACTAAAGGTGGGTTTTTTTTTAATTGCTTACAATATTCTTTTTAATAATTGCTTCTGTACCCTCAAATAGCTATACAAATATATTTGCATGTATATAATGGGCTTTTTCTTATTTACTCTCAATTTAATTTTAAATGACACATTATGAATTGTATTATATTGTAAAATCTCCTTTTGTCTATTACTTATATTAGTGCAATCAATGCCGGCAAAATCATCTCAAGTATTGAACGTCACACCAACAACATTTAGTAGTGCTACTCACTTCACGTCCACTGGCGCTAATAAAGGTTTTTTTTTAGGGTTTTTGTTAAATTAACAATTAACAATTACGTGCTATATTTTTCTTATTAATCATTTTGGGTAAACTATTTGTTTAGTGCAATCCACCGGTGGAATATCATCTAAAGTATTTCAACACACCCAATCAAACTTTAGTAATGTTGGGCACTTGACGTCTTCTGTCATTACTAAAGGTTAGTTTTTTTTAATGGTCTGTGTTATTCTTTGTTATATTTTCGAGTGTAGTGACAATTAGCCGTAGACATATAATTCCATTAAAATAATTTATTATTCTTTATTTACTATATAGATTTTAAATTTCACCATATAAATTGTAATATATTACATTTTTTTTTTGTATTTATTATATTAGTGCAATCAATGCCAACAATATCATCTCAAGTCTTGGCTGACACACCAACAAACTCGCGGGATGCTACTAACTTGACGTCCAGTGTAAACACAACAGGTTAGTTTAATCCTTTTCGTTTGTTAATATTTTTTTCATATTAGGGTTTACAATGTATTTTAAATAATTAAGCAATTACCAATTACATGTAATTAATTCAATAATTGTTAGGTATTATATAGTGTTTAGAACAGTTATTTATTAAGTTTTTAAATAAAATATCTTATTCCACTAAATATTTTTAAATCACTTTTTAGTAACTTTATTTTTAGTGGAATCATTGTGCCGAAGAACATATAAGTTATTTAAAGTACAATCATTGGATTATTAGGTCAAGCATGTCGGGCAAGATCATCTCAACCATTTCAGGTGAACACCACAGACTGTCATATACCAGGGCAATTGCGTTCAAAAAACCTAACTACAGGTTAGTTTCATATAATTTAGTATTACCAAGATCAAACCGCAATTTGCATAACAACTGCAATGTTATCTTATTCATATGTCTTTATTAACAAAACATGTGTTGTTGTCTTAACAAGAGACGAGAGTGGCAACAAACAGGATGATGTCAAATACAAGAATCCACCCGGTTCGAAATTTAGAAGAGGAATTCTCAGCTACATTGCAAGATACAAGCAAAGTAATGCAACCAAGTTTAGGTACGCATTTTGGACATTGATATGACTGCACCGAAAATAAAGTTCTATACTATTTTCCATTAATATTCTGTTGTACTTATTTACTATTTTTGTTGCGGTCTGAATTTTATGCTAATTATAAAACGTGACATTTCAAGTAACATGATAGTATTATTTGTTAAGATAGAATTATGAACAAACTAACTTTTTGAATACACTATTGTATTACAAAATCTATTTAATTACTACATCTTTTAAAAATATTCCAGATGTTAGTAATGTTGAATCTGTAGCGCCACCAATCAATACAAATGTGCAAACTTCATCCGGTGTGGATATTAATAACACGGTTGTAATTCCCCCCGCAACCGACGGTACGTAGTTACTTTAAAACATTTTGGGAGTCCTATTATTCTGTTATTTTTCTATAATAAGTTAAGTACATATTTTTTTCTATTAAATAATCTTTTAAATTATTTCAATTCAAATTTTGTAGTGATCTACAATGATATTGGTGACCCCAACAATATTTGTGATCATTGCCATGCAATTTACTGGTATGGGGAGCGTATTAATAAGGAGGTTAGGCACGGTATCCCTAAGTATTCTACATGCTGTATTCATGGAAAGATCAAGCTTCCTAGATTGGGGGTACCGCCAGCAAGATTATACAACTTATTTTTTGGTCAGGGAGATAAACGTATTCAATTTTTGAGAAACATTAGGATGTATAATAACATGTTCTCTTTTACATCATTGGGAGCAAAGGTAGATACATCTATAAATATTGGAAATGCCCCACCAATATTTAGAATTAATGGTCAAAATTTCCATTTAATGGGAGGGTTGCTTCCTCAAGACGGTAGTAGTCCAAAATTTGCTCAGTTGTACATACATGACACGGAGAATGAGGTGGAGAATCGCATCAATGCATTTAGGTAATATAATTTTAATATTCCTATTTAGTATTACACTTATTATATTTTACTGTCTAAGTGTAATAACTTATTTTAATTTATGACTTTTATGGATGATATTCAAATAGGAGCGATCAACCGTGCACGGAAACACATGTTCAAATAGTGCAGGACATAAAACAAGATTTGGATGATCACAATGTATTGGTGAAATGTTTCCGGTCGGCTAAAAATCATATAAAATCCAGTCCACAATCAGAATTCAAGATGAGATTGATTGGGAAACGTAATGGGGATGCGAGAACATACAATTTGCCCACTGTCTCTGAAGTCGCTGCACTTATCGTGGGTGATCTTGATCCTGCGCTTGGTCATAGGGACATTATTGTAGAGACAAAAGCGGGGTATCTGAAGCGGATAAACGAGTTAAACCCTGCGTACTTACCATTACAATATCCGTTGTTGTTTCCTTTCGGCGAGGACGGATATAGGGAAGACATTCAATTCAATTTGGATAGGCTCAGAACCACTGGTGGCAGAAATAAGGTTTCGCAACGAGAATTCTTTGCGTATAGGATACATGAGCGATTCGGTGAACTATCCACGTTACTGCATGCAAGGAGACTCTTTCAGCAGTTCCTGGTAGACGCATACACAATGGTGGAGTCAAGCCGGTTACTATACATCAGAAATAATCAACGAGCGCTACGTTGTGAGTCATATCAGGGTCTGTCGGATGCGTTGACGCGAGGGGAGGTTGATACTGTCAATCAAGGAAAAAGAATCATCTTACCCTCAAGTTTCACAGGTGGGGCTAGGTATATGATACAAAACTACCAGGATGCCATGGCGATTTGTCGTGCCAAAGGTTATCCCAACCTATTTATAACATTCACATGCAACCCCAAGTGGCCAGAGATACAAAGGTACATGTTAAGATTAAACCTCAAACCAGAAGATAGACCAGACATTCTGTGCAGGGTATTCAAGATAAAGCTCGATGAATTGGTGAAGGAAATCCGTGCTGGAAAGCTTTTTGGAAAAGTTGTGGCAGGTAAATAATGTTTGTATTCCTTTTTTTTTTTTTAAATATTTAACACTTTAATATAGATATTTAATATATGGACAAACACTTCATAGATTTTTTTTAACATTTTTTTGCTATTTTACTTGCAGTTGTATACACCATAGAATTTCAGAAGAGAGGCCTACCGCACGCTCACATTCTGATTTTTCTAGAAAGACGCACTCAAGGCTTTACAGCAGAAATGATTGACCAGTTTATTTCAGCCGAGATACCAGACCCAATAATGGACAATGCATATTTTAATGCAGTTGAGGAGTTTATGATTCACGGGCCATGTGGTAGAGAAAGGCCAAAATCTCCTTGCATGGCAAACAACAAGTGTTCTAAACACTTTCCTAAGAAATATTCAGATGTTTCCACGTTAGATGATGATGGTTATCCAATCTACCGACGTCGGTCAAATGGTAGAGTAGTGGATAAGAATGGTATAAAGTTAGATAGTAGATATGTGGTGCCACATAACAGATACCTTCTTCTCAAATATAGAGCCCACATCAACGTGGAATGGTGTAACCAATCTAGATCGATCAAGTATCTGTTTAAGTACGTCAACAAAGGCAATGATAGGGTAACCGCAGAATTCTACAAGAGCACTGCAGATGACAATGCGTGTGAGCAGGTTGACGAAATTACTATGTTTTACGATTGTAGATACGTGTCTGCTTGCGAAGCGGCATGGAGATTGTTGAGCTTTGAGGGCCAATACCGGCACCCACCGGTCGAGAGGTTGAGCTTCCACTTGCCGGATTGTCAATCAGTGGTATTCCAAGATGATGATAGGATTNTATATATATATATATATATATCAGCTGACTAGGGTTAGCTAAGCTGCACATACATAGCTACATATATATACATAGATATGCCCATTGGGCCAAAATACAAGTTTCGGGTTGTTCACGACCCTACTGATCAGGTTTAGAAACCACTATGGTTACAAAAAGGAACATTTACACAAAAGAGCTACCCATGGCGTTTCTTAAGGCTACATCACCTATTCTATCTGACGGTACACTGGACCGGTGTACGTGCCCCACACCACATGCCATTCACCCTCGAACCAGGTAAGGTGGTCCAAAAAGCGACACGTGACATTCTCCAGGGACCACTCGGCCCATGTCTCCGGATGACTTGGGTCCCAGAGGTAGGGGTAGTGAACAATGAACTCTAGGGGATTACTTCCCTTTAACACTTCAATAGGCCGGATAAAAGCCGAAACGAGCTTGGACTTCGTCAGAATAATTAGCTAGACCATCAAGGACGGGAGAACTATCTGAAACAAGAGAGTTAACTGGAACAGGAGCAGCATAACCATGTGCATAAGGGTCGACACCCTCCATGAACTGTACATACATGTCATAATCCATCCCTCGACACACATACTCCGGCGATCCCTTGGAGTTCTCCGGGCTATATGAACCCATACTAGATGACATCTGTTATTTTACACAACGAAGTGTAGTTAGCACGACGGCTAGGTAAGGAAATCCATGGGTCACTCAAAACTAAACAAAGGTTTTGCAATATAGACATTGGAAAACTTTATAACTTTACCCATTGGTTGAGACCCTACCTGCAAACAAGTTATCAACTGTGGCTTGTACAAGTAGTGAATATGAATTGAAACAACATTATGAATTCTCATCCGTCTTCGACGAGGTCTCGTAATAATCCTTTACTCACTAAGGAAATCATTACTTGACACGTCATTAATCGTGTAAGATTAGAATTTTAGTCTTTCCAAACTAGTTTATTCAACCTTTCATCACAAGGAATTTCCACCAGATTTCATCTCAAGGAGAGAGCGCTCATCAGCACGCTTTGGTGCTCAAATATTCATTACATCTTTCTTTAGCTTAGTTACAGAGTAACTATATTCTCATATTCAAATTTCACTTAGTTTCTTCTTAGAAAGCGTGAGGCCTTTGGAGTTTCCTCCTTCCTTTTGTTTTGACCACTTGGATCTTGACTCGGGTTCAGTGGTCATCCCCCGGTCTAACACGGATCCCCTGGACTTATAGGATCGTTAGAATGATTCCTAGCTGGCCTAACTAGGTTCATTAAAACGACGCCTACCTGAACTTTATTGGAGTAACTATACTTTAAGTGTGCACACCCCCATAGGATTACCTCGTCCGATGAGTTATACAGTACTCGACGAATAGACTTCGCCCATAAGTATGAATGGATCATACAACATAACAACCACTAGGAAATGGCACTTTCAGCCACACTTTATCCCGTAGGCTAATCAAGGTCCTCCTCAACTTACTAGAAACTAAGGTTTTTAAAGACATTTATTCTTCCTTTCTTTCCTTGAATCAATTAGCATTTTTAGATATACATTATGCTCAAGTCCAATACTTGAAACCGGTTAACACTTTAACCAATGTCAAGAGTTTCCTTTCTTAAGACACTTTGATAGTACATTAATTACCATCCAACATGGTAATTAAGTGTAAGAATTAATTCCAGCATTGGTCCCCTGACTATGTTGATTTTCCAAAATTGGTCCTCGTCTTTTAATTTGGACGAAAAAGACACTTGACTATTGAATTTGTTCAAGCAATGATCCTTCCGTTTATGTATAGTTAGGCGTTAAAAGTTGGGGTAAATGGGTCTTTTCATTGTATGACCTTCTTCTTCCTCCATTCTGGTGTATTGCAGCCATAAACTCCAGCTTCTTCCTCCATTATGGTGTATTGCAGCCATAAACTCCAGCGGCATGAGTAGTACAGTGGAGTCCTTCCGTGGGCACAGTCAACCTCCACATTCAGAAATTTTTAAGTGTGAATCCAAAGATCCATCCTCTTCGAAGTCTTCTTGTCCGCCCTACTAAATTCTACGCTACTATTTTTTATTCACTGCTTAGTCAACCTGTGACACCCCAACCTCACACAGGCTGAGATAGCTAAAGCTTAATCATAAAAGCTGCCAATCTCAACCAACAAACCAAACATAGCGGAAGCGAATTAAAACTTAAGGGCGTCATGCCACATCTAGGTATAAACACAGCCTAGATGCACAGGCTAAACATGAAACGAACTAAGCTGTCATATCATATAACCGAATCAATCCTCAAACATAATCCATGAATATCCAAAAGAAATACCCAAAATACTAAACAAGAGTATCATAATATCTCACGGCTCACAGGCCAACAAAACCAAGTCTAACAAAAGCAACTAAGGCTAACATCCCCATAGGAAGGCTCTAGCGCGCTCACGAATAACTACTCCATACCTGGAAAACACACAAAGAACCATTAGCAAAAGAATGCTAAGCAACCACCATTCACACCCGCAAGGAGATATAGATATACATAAGCTTGTAAATAGGTTTACACACCCATATAGAATATAAACACCAACGAACTGTTCAATAGTTCAAACCGATACTCAACAACAATAAGCTGAACGAATCGATAACCAAGACTCAGTCAAACAAAGCCAATATCCAATAACGAAAGCACAAGGCAATAACGAACCATAATGAGATACCAACTGAACACAATCCAAAAGGGAACATCGAAACTCAAAGAGAATAACAAGATATCAACCGAATAATCCAAAGGACTCACAACAACCCACCGAGAATGAATCCCAACTCCAACCTCCCAACCAAAGCCAAACCAGAACCAAACCAAGTCAAACCACATAGTCAGAAGTCAGAAGTCAAGAGTCACGAGTCAAACAGGGGTGATGAGCCCAATCACAGGGACCGAAGTCCAATCACAGGGACCGACAGTCCAATCACAGGGACNTAGCATCAATCAAAATTTGTGGAATGCACAGATTTGGTGGTTTGTGATGTTAGATAGATTTGTGAAGGGTGTGGTGAGGATTTGTGAAGCTGAAAATAGTTTAAAGGGTGATGTGGGCTGGTTGTAATTGATTTTATACAAGTGATATGAGTCTTCTTAAATTAAGAAACAAGAATCATGAAAATCAAGAAACTTAATCAAGAAGATATGGTAAGTGACAAATTACAAATTTTTGGTTTTTTTTAAGCCAAAAAAATAGGAGATTTTATTTGATGTAATAACACAAAAATAATTCAAGAAAGTAAGACAACAAAGAATTTTGAGGATAAAATTTAAGCTATGATACCAAATTGGTATGAATCCTCGTAAGGAGGATTCTTTTAAGGAATTATTATCCAAGATGTTCTAAAAGTTCAATGTTAGTTAAAGAGTTATATTTGGTGCACACAAGATCACCCTTGACTCCGATTCCACAAAGGACCAAGAAACAACTCTTAGCACGTCTCACAAGCTCCTCAAGAACGTAATCTTTAAATAACTAGAGTGGGTTCTCTACCAATTCCTTTGATTCCATGAATTGATAGGTCCACAATCCTAAAATCTAAGGTTAGTAGAATTCGAGTTTTTATTCGATAGGTCCACCAATCAAGAACATTATTCGATAGGTCCACCAATCAAGAACATTATTCGATAGGTCCACGTATAGAAGAAAGAATTCTTACACAAGTGTAAAGAAAACTTAAAAGGAATTTTATTTATAACCTTCTCTTCTCAAATTAGAATACACACACCCTTTTTTATAGGTGAAAGGGGCGTGAAACAATCCCATCTAGAGATAAAGAAACCTTCCAAAAGTCTAGGAAAGTAACATTCTTAAAATCTAATAAATAATGTTCTAAAATATAATAAAGAAACCAATAAAATAACAACTTAAAATAGGAAACAAGTTTCCTAATTTAAGTAAGAAAGTGGCATGCTTAGTGCTCTTCCAAACCAACTTGAATGCAAGTAAAATACTCCAAGTGTCCATCTTCCTTGGTTGGGATTAACTTTGGGTCTCTATAATTCTTTCATCTATCAAATGGACTTCTTATTTCTTGTTTTTCAACCAATGATGCTTTAAGAATGTAATGATAGGCCTTGTGATGAGCCCATTATGGACTTTTATGGGATCACGTGTGGGCTTGTTCTTATCACGTAGAGTTTCTCATTATCTCAATAGCACGCATTATAAATCCCTTAGCTTGGTATAAGTTTAGGTGAATAGGTGATTAAGGGTGTCCAATGTCATTCTCAGAAATTGAGATTTATGGCACGATGATCATGAAATTATTAAGGCTCAAGACACTGAGATCGAAAGATAAGCAAGAAGTGAAGCTATTCATAACAAATTAACAAGGTGACACAATAACAACCAATTCAAAACCAATGGAAACAAGGTATTAACACTAAATAACTCAATAAAGGAAAAAGTATAGTAGTGATTTGAACAAGGGATAATGTTCTTCTAGATGCATTGAACCTAAGGATTAGGGGTATAAAACCAAACTAGCGAATTGAAGAGAATGCACTTAAGAATCATCAATCACATGCCACTTTCTTGAGAAAATAAATAAGGATTAAAATTAAGAATTGCTCCACTCCATGGTGAATCAATTCTAAGTCCTTGAAACATTATTAGTATTAGGATCCCTCTATTCCCTTTTACTTTTGTAGAAGACAATAAAGTTTGTGTAAGAAGTGATTTGGAAATCCAATCAAATTCTAATTGTAATTAAATTTCCTCTAAACACGCTAATTAAAGTGACCACCGAACATTAACAAGGCAAATCAAGCAATACCTTCACGAACGTCAAATAGCCCTAATTAGACAATTCTATTCCCTTATGCAATAATCTTGAAATTGACATGTGATCTAGAAAGGTCAAATTACCATATATTGTTCATGCCCGCAAGATAACTATTCAAGCATTATTAAGGAACAATAAGCCAAATCACCATGCATAAAGGAATGTCAACATTGCAATGAAGAAAGAGAAATTGAACTTATCTATTAAAAGTGGGATTGAAAATTCAAATCCAAGGATGAAATTCCTGCTTACAAACTTGAAATATGTTGTAACTGTGAAATCCAAGTCTATTATAAGGCTCTAAGCTAAAGTTTCAATAAGAAATGAAAGAAAATAAGCTAGGTGTAGTTAAGGTTCAAACTCTCCCTAAAAATAACGAAAAACAACATAAATACGAAATAATGATCAACGCACATCGTCATAGGTACGAGGCCTTTTTTGAGTCTGTTACAATGCAGTATCTGTTCAAAACTACTTTCTCAACCTACTGAAGCATAAAGAGTCAATACCCCTTCCACTGAGGCTCAAACCCACAACCTTCCATATGGAAGAACAACTTGGTGTCACTAGACCACAAAGTCATTGACTAGGATAGAATTTTGATTGTACTAAATAATAGAATTTTGATTATAACTGTCACGCCCCACTTCTAGGACATGACCCGGCCGTATCGTTACGTGAAAACCTGTAACAATACGAAGCCTAACCATACATACCTCTCGAAACCTTCATAACAACACTCAAACACATAATAATTCCACAACAAAGAACAAGTTCTTCCCAAACTCATCAATTCATCACTACTAAATATTTACAATCAAGAGTAATATGTCCAAAATGCATCACAAGCACCAAAACCAAGCACAATGGTTTACCATAAATACAAAGGGTCGAAGGGAATATCCAAATAACCAAAAGCTCGTGATATGCTCCAATACTAGGACTAAGTTTTCTCCTAGTTTCAAAAGTCACCTTCAAGATCCCACCACTTGCGCCTCGTACTATTCACATATCCTTAACTACTCTGAAACATGAGGAAAATACAAATAATGAGCTAATGCCCAATACGTGATACTCTTCTCAACCCCGGATCAAGTAACCTTAAAAAAGACAATAAGCTTTATAATAATTAATAGGTGCAAATCACGATCTTCAAACTGTATCGAAGTCATATAATTTCATCATACCATACACAGGTTCTTCAAAATAGAAACTTTAGCTTTAGCTACATGGGCATCAACATTATTTCATAACACAATACTTTCAAAGCTCAAATCATTCTTTAACCCATGACTCATTGGCAACCTACACCCACCATTATACCTTGTGGAATATGCCATTATCAGTATAATGATCTAAAAAGACTCCACGATTC
>CM008342.1:47168500-47179509 GCA_002525835.2 Ipomoea batatas | reverse complement strand
TTTTTTTTTTTTTGTCCTAATGCATATTTGTTTATATGTTCTTCTGCTGCTCTTAATGTTCATAAACATGCTAAGAAAGCAGATTTTGCTGTTTTGTTTCTTGATTTTTAGTACCTTATATATATATATATATATATATATATATATATATATATATATATATATATATAGAGAGAGAGAGAGAGAGAGAGAGAGAGAGTGAGAGGGGGGGGTAAATTTCGGTGAGAATCATGATTCCTATAAGAACTGGCTGAACTGTGAATGTGTATCACGTAATAATTATAAGTGCAATTGTTTATATATAATTGTGCACTCAAAACTGGATTTTACAAATGTATCGTGTAACACTACAAGTGCAATTGTTAATACGTACAGTGCATGGTTACATATCTATTATTGCACTTTTAATTGTTATGCGATGCACTTTAAATTTAAAATGTTTTCCAAAATATATCTACACTTTTTTCTTATTTTACAACCCTTTTTGATCAACACCACAACTATTGGTTGACAAATTTTGGAAATTGAGTTTGATAACATATTTTATAGTGAATATTCGAAATCATGTTTATTATAAAAATAGTGTGGTACATGGGTGTAGAAAACGGGCCTAGGTGAGGCGGGCTAACAAAGTCCAGCCCGATCTTTGGCGGGTCTGTATTTTCGAAACTCACTCCTATCTAGGGAATTGGGCCGGTCGGACTGACTTGCAAAATTCATTTTGACGGCTCTACATGCGAACTAGTGGTGCCAAGATTCAAACTTAAATTACTACAAAATTACACTTCGAGCCCTATATGAAAAGAGTTATACTTCACCAGTAAAATATAACCCGAACTCCAAAATTAAATTAACTTTAGTTGAAATATAAAGTAGGCCATTAACATACAGATTCATTTTTACTAATCCTTATCAATAATGAAGCTAGTTTGTCTAGAAAATGAAAATTAAAAAATAAAGTTCATTCAATAATGTATATTGTTGAATGAAACTATAGTATAATTAAAATGTTACCTTAGTTTTATTATAATGAACTAGTGTATGAAAATTGAAACTAAAATCCAGAACTATACAATAACATATATTGTCAAATAAGTTTGAAGTGTAATTAAAATAATACTTCAACACTATTATAATTAAACTAGTGTGTATAGAAAATGATACTAAAAAAAAGTGCTAATGCAATAATGTATATTGTCAAATAAAACAATATTAGAATTAAAATGATACTTTAGTATTAATAAATATTATTATAATGAAACTAAAAATAAAACAATATTATCAAATGAAACTGAAATGCAATTAGAATTCATTCTTTCAATATAATTTTCTTGGTTGAAAAATGTGGGCCTAGTTCAAAGTCTGCTAAATCTAGTTAGTTGGCAAAAGGCTTGAAGATTAAGCCCAATAGTCCAAAAGAAAGAGAGCAAGTCTGTTACTTGCAATTTATATTATGGACCTGATCCACATAGCATTATGGGCCCTATGGGCCCGACTGATCGGCCCAAAGGAAAGATTTCAAATGGGCCCAAAAGAAAACCAGATTTCAGACGGAGAAAGGAAAACCAACCAGAAAAACTCAGGAATCTCAGTTAGGTAACAATGGCGGGCACGCCTGCGACTACAACTATGGCTATGACTAGAGGCATGGCTTCCTTATCACTAACGTCTTCCCTTCGCCCTCTATTGCCTCCCCGTAACACATCTACGCTTTGCAATCGCGACAATCGAAACATCAGATTACGCAGAAGCTTAACGAGTCTTGAGAAATGTGTAAACCGAAAACGGGCGCCTACCCTGATTCGCGCCATGTCGGGTTCCTCCAGCTCCGGCTTGGAGGACAGCGTGAAGAAGACCGTCGGCGAGAACCCAGTCGTTGTCTACTCCAAAACTTGGTGCTCGTAAGTCGTAAAGTTCGTTTCCCTTGTGAGATATCAATATATCATTGCTGTTTTTGGTATTATTAATGTTTTATAAAGTTCGTTTCTATGTGAAATTTTGTTGCTGTTTTTGGTATTATTGATGTTTTATAGAGTTCGTTTCTTTGTGAAATATTATTGCTGTTTTTGGTATTATTAATGTGTTTATGAAGTTAGTTTCTTCGTGAAATATTGTTGCTGTTTTTGGTATTATTCATGTTTTGCAGAGATTTGAAGTGAGAATTGTTGATTTTGTGGTGAAGGTACTCCGGTCAGGTGAAATCTTTGTTCAGAAGGCTTGGCTTGGATCCACTTGTTGTTGAATTGGACCAAATGGGTATGTTTTTATCCATTTTGTTTGTCTTTTGCATACGCATTTCTGCGCATTCTGTGAAGTAGTTTCGAAGAAATTCATGAACACTGCTTCATTAATGTTGAATTGGAGCCAGTCAGCAATGGATAACCTAGGCTGGTTTAGCTCCTTGTGTTCTTTCACCGGCTAGGGTCATAAGGTAAGGTTTACCATGGGTAGTGGTTACAAGTTTCCATGGTCACTCAAAATGAATTGGAGCATTGATGTCTTAAGGAATTTTTAGAGTCCTGATTGTTTATTAATGAGGAATGGCTATTCAATCAGTATGACATAACTAGAATTTGTATTGCTCCATAAGGTTGAGGTTTTCTGTTTTGCGAATTGGGATATACAGATAACAGAAGTGCAGAATTTTGTCTGTCTTGGAAGTTCTTTATGGTAGATGTATTGTAAGCGATTTTCCATTGGTGATGTTCTGCTTTTACCTGAAACTAAAATGTTTCAGGTCAGCAAGGATCACAAATTCAGAAGGTGCTGGAAGGCCTCACTGGACAGCGTACTGTTCCTAATGTGTTCATTGGTAAGAATGTTATAATGCAATTACAAGCTATTTAGGAGCACGGAGACATATTCTAAGAGGCTAAGAGCTTTTATTTGGTTTTATTATTAAGAGTCGTATACTATTTGCTAGTTTATGGTTTAGCATGTAACAATTGGCACTGTGAACATATGAAAATGAGAACTGAGATCCATATGTACTATGTAGTACACTGGGAAGCTTGATTGGTGACTCTCATCTTATAATAAGGCACAATCGTAATGCTGTCGTGCTGATGTTTAATGTTTTCGTTTTGAAATTTAATGGCTCTTTGAGGTTATTTTAGTATGGAGCATTAGATAAAATGGCTAATGAGTTCCATTTCTTCTTCTTGACCAGGGGGCAAACATATCGGTGGTTGTTCAGGTACCTCTTTTTGCTAGTCTTTTGCTCTCTGGAAAAAGAAAAAACGCATTGCATCATTCTTGTATTCTGCATCATTGCCCTCTCAAGTAGCGTTTGTAATCCACACACCTTTCGCTCTTAAGGCGATTGAATCCCATATTTGAGTAGCTTAGTGTGAGATGAATCCCCAGAATTGTGATTAATACTTAATATCTGTGTTTTAGTTTCTAAAACTTCTAGGGGTTTCCTTTGAATCATGCTTTGAATTCTGCATTTTGAACTCCCTTATTGACAACCGATTTGGCAGCAAATAAAATCATTGAATCTTAAATTTCAGCACCAATGAAAATTTTGATCTTCTCCTTGTTCCACATTTCAGATACCATTGAGCTGTATCAGAAAGGAGAACTCGAGAATTTGCTATCAGAAGCTAATGCCAGAAAATCATAAAGCTTTCTTAGATGCAGAAGCTATTGCAGACTTGCAAGAAAGTCAGATTGTTTAATGGTTGCATTTTTACCCAAATTCCAGTGTATAAACTACAGTATTCTGTGAAATCCAATCAAAAAACCAAAGAGTTTCAGTGTATTCAGAACTAGTTTCCCACCAATAAGATTATTCTTGATGGAATGATTCGAGTTACTGCAAGAAGAGTATATTATCATACACCATTGTCATTTCTGTTTAAGATCTGACAGGTACAACAACAGAAAGAAGATGGTCTAATTTTAAGCCTCATTTCACCTCTTCAATCTCATCCAATGCATAGTTGTTGGTTGATACATTTGCATAGTTCACCTTGTTGAACCTCACCACCACTGGATACCTAGTCTTGGGATCCTGCACATTGCCACGGTGGTCATCTAGCGTCAGTTTTAACCGAACATCAAATCTAGTGTCAGTTTTAACCGAACATCATATCTAGCGCTAGTCAGTTTTAACCGAGCATCATATCTAGAGTCAGTTTTAACCGAACTTCATATCTAGCGCTAGTTAGTTTTAACCGAGCATCATATCTAGTGTCAATTTAAACTGAGGAAATGATCTGAAAAACACATATCCAAACCTAGGAGGCTACCTGATCAACTGCCACAACTGATCCAACTCCCTTGTACCAATATGACTCCTTCCTTAGAATCCTCACCTATCAAGAGAGGTTCATCAATCCATGCACATCAACATATTCCATTAAGAACTAAAACTGGAGAATTGAAGTAAACGTAATTTAAACTGAAGTATTAAGAACGAGAATTGGACTTAAGTAAAGCGACTAGAGAATTGAAGTAAACGCAATCTAAACTTCAGAAATGGGACATGGGAGTATTTACCTTGGCTCCTCTCTTGGGTCCAATGGGAGGTGGCTTGGCAGCTTTAGCGGGAGGAGCTTCACCATCTGCGGCTGCCGGTGGTGGCGGCGGTGGGGGCGCAGCCTCGTCGGCTGCCCTTACGACAAGCCTGCGGGCGGTATTCTTGGAAGGGAACATTGCCATGTTGATCGTCCGAGGTGTGGTGGTGTTTGAGGCGACCACTTTAGCAGTGAGCAGAAACTCAGACGCGGCTGATGCCATGCCGCAGCTAGCCATGGTTTGTCTCTGATCCGTGTCTCAACTGCTCCGGCGGCGGCTGCAAAGATGTGAATCCGATCGAGTGCGAAAATTACAGGGAAGGATTTTTCAAAGGCTTTGAATTAATGGGATTATCATTTCTTGGATGGGAATCACTCCGGAAGGAAGGTGGCATTGTCTTGTCCACTGGCATGCTGCCACATGGTTACCATCTGCCATTCTTTGTGGATAATGTCGTGCATATATTTTCTTTGGGGAAAATGCAAGTTTGGTTCCTTTATTAATAGGTTTTAGTCTATAATTTTCTATGGTTGTAATACACACTCTAACTCTTTAAAAAAATTATTTAATCTTTATAATAACAAAACTATTAAATTTTATCGAAATTTTATTTATTACTTTGGTATTTTCGTACCTTTTAATGCCTATTCTTCAATAATAATCTTATTTAGTTTTGACATTTTATTGTAAAATTTTAAAAAAATTGATTTTAAGGAAAAATAGAGAAGATGTGCTACAATTGGAAAAAAAATAGAGAAGAACGTTGTCAAATTTCTATTTTGCATATGAAATAAAGAAAAAATATAATAAAATTTTAAAATATATATACTAAGAGGCCCAGTAGTTTAGATTTTAGCATTGGTTTTGCATGTCGTGTAGGAAAGGAGAGAGAAAGAGAAGAAGAAAAAAGAGGGGGCAGGGAAATTAAATTTGATGCAAAAAAAAAAAAAAACAATAAATCAGTTTACGTGCCACCCGGCGTGTGCAGTGAGTGCACAAGCCTTGCTGGGCGCTGTATGTGCACTAAACGTGCAGCACTTGACCTGATAAAACAAATTCGTTCCCTGTATTTCTAGTGTATAGTAATGTATATACAGATTGTATAAGAGAAATTAGCTAATAAGAAACTTTTTTTTATTCATCCTTCGTAGGAGAGTAGAGAGGAAATGGTGTAACACTATTCATTTACACCATTTGGTGTGGGACTTTTTAAATTCTTTTTGCTAATTGTTTCCTCTTAAAATTTTATATTTTTAGAAATAAATTATAAAGATTTAAAGATCTCATTGAGACGTGTAAAGAAAAATCAATATGGACTATAAAATACGAGTAATTAAAAATTAAAATACATAAAAACATAAAATTCATTTTAAATTTTTTTATTTATATCAAAATTTATATTTTATATTAAGGCCCAATGTATTTTGCGCGGTCAACGTATCATTGAAGCCCATAAGGCCATAACTCGTCGGCCCAAATTGGCCCTTAATTCCGCATGATAACACTCCGGTTTGATTTTCAATTATAAATTAGGCCTTAATTTAGATTTTGATTTTTTGGGCCTGAATACACTCTTTGATCCAGTCATTCAAAAGCAGAACTAGTCGGCCTTCATAATCCGCGGGGCTTCAGATTTTCAAAACTTCGATCTCCATTCTACAAGCTCCAGAGTTCCAGATATCGAGTTCAGATGAATCGAAGGAAGACGATGACGCGAAGGTCCATAACCGACGACGCACAACCGTCTAACGTCCAATGCTCTTCAAGCAGCGGCTTCGCTCGACGCCGAGACTCCGACTTCCGATATGGTATTCCGTTCACTTTGGATCCTAATTTCAACCGGAGTGTTATTTTGCGCGGCTTTATTAATAGTTTTCCTGCAGCTCAAAAAATCTAAATCAATGGTTAATTAATTCTTCATCACGATAAAATGCAATTCTCATATGCTTTCGCATTTGATATGGAGCATAGTCTGTTCACATTATGAGCATAATCTGTACTGCATATACGAAGGAATTAATACGTGTTTGACTGTTTGATAATACGCAGAAGATAAGATAGCTCAAATGGTTAGGGTTCGTGCTTATACCCGTAAGTAGTCTGAAACTTCTTACCAGGCTCCCAGGACCATGCTTGTCATTTTCTAGAATCTAGATTTACAAGATAACCTGCAATGCAGTTTTTTCCAATGAGGGGAGTTCGCTAGATGAACATATGTGCACTGAAATTCTAACTAGCAATTATCATGGATTACATGGTATTTCTCTGTATGTGTAAATTGATAAAATGAATGGAACTGGAGCACAACTGAATCATACATTGGTGGCTTCTGGAGCTGGAATGATATGAAATAATGGTAGTCCTAGTATAAATTATATTGGCAGTGTCGGGCCAATCATCCAAAATGCTATGAACAGAATTAATGATTTATAGGGAATTTACTCTATATATTAAACATGAACAGAATTACTTCTTCGTTTTCCCTTAGTGCGAATGCGTTGTTTCTGGTGCTTTACTTATATCATTTTTATGGGTAGCTAGCTCCTTGCACAGCTATTGGATTGGTGCTGCTCTTGATTAGATGTAAATTATTGCTTTTCTAATCATATGTTGCAATGTTATAGTAACTACATATTTTTTTTTCCTGTTAGTGAAAAGCAAGGCAAAAAGAGTAAGATTTGCCGATGTTAACAGAGCTCCTATATCAAATAACATATCAGATGATTTTTCAACGGGATTTGAAGCAACCAGGGATCCCAGATGTATGTTCTTTCTTTATAATTGTTGTCTCTTTCTATTGTGTAGAAGTTCTTAAATTGTTGCTTTCTCAATCTTGTAAATATTACTGTTTTGTTCTATATGATCCATTGCAGCCCTCAATTCTCTTATGGCACCAGTTGATTCTCGTTATATTGGTCTTAATCGATGAATGGTAATACTAGTGCAGCTGGTATCCCCAAAACTTCAGAGTATGCTTTCTTTAAGAAAGTGATGGAGGATGCCATTCAGCGTAATCAACATTCTCTGAATAAAGAAATTGAACGTAAATTGAAGGATGCCGGGCATTGTTATCCAAATATTCTACATAAAGAGAAGGAAAAGCTGAAGAAGTCTAAAACTAATGATTACACTAGCAGTATGTTCTCCTTTCTGTTTGTAACTAATTCTGTTTGTTTTTCACTTCATCCACAATGGATAAACAATAACCGTAATATATATCCCAAAAAATGTGCCATTGAAGGGGTTTTTTTAATGAACAATTGAACTGCTCAAGGTTTTAAAATCTGACTTTCTTGATTCTTTATTTATAATTTGAAAGAGGCTTTGAGCAAATCCAACATGCTGAATTGCCATATTGGAGACATAAACTTGTCAGTTCAATCAGAAAAAGTAAGCCCTAATTACCGGTGCCCGTTTGTCTCGCCTATAAATGGAAGATGCAAGAGCCCAGGTGAGGTGGGAATAATAATCTATGCTCTTATCAGTAATTTACATTCCTTCACCTCTTCTAATGTTTTTAATTTTATTATTATTTACTAATAATGTGTTATAAATAATAATGCAGGCATGTCCAGTAGGCCCAGAATTTCACATCCTAAGAATGTCACAACACTAGATCAAAATTTGCAGTTATCATCACAAGCTGCTCTAAAATGTTCAGGTTCAAAGTGTGATTATGCATTTGATGCTCTTCTTAGGTCTTCTGTATGCTTTGCAAGGATTACTGACTTCAAATTGAGTATTAGATAGCCAATGCTTGGAGAGTGAAGTTTTTTCTGAAAAGAGACGGAAATTACGTCAGTGGGCAGAAACAACTTTATCTGGCACTGAAAACTTCAGTTCCAAGGGGTCAGCAAATCATTTTTTCAATTCTAGTATAATGGCAAATGGGTGCTTCTAAATGGTCCATTTATCATTTTCCAATTATAAATATACTAACTCGTTTAAGATTTCCTCCAGGTTTGATATGGTGACTTTGCTCCTTAGCCGTCTTTCCCCAGGTCTCAATGAGAATAAAGTATGATTTGCATTTCCCATTGCAGAAAGTGCATTACCATTTGACTGTTCTTGATTTTGTGCTGATACTTGATTTTGACATTGTTGTCAGGGTTCAAAGCTCAAAGGCAATACTGGCTGCTCACCTGTTCTAACAGAGTCAGATCCATCAGAGATGAGGCATCATCAAAGTTACAGAATAGACTTAATTGACCCAGAATATGAAACATGCCAAAGTAGTGAACTTCCCAGTTGGTCTATTGGGACAAGAGAGATAATCCCTGTGGATTGGCCTGCCTTTGCTTCTGACAGTTGTTTCACCAAATACAATGCAAATACTGTTTCACACAATGAAATGGTGGATAATAATCATGGTTCAAAAAGTGAAACAACTAAAAGATTGTTGAAACAGATTGATTCACCTGTGCACTTATTGTTTGGGAGATCTGGATTTACTGATCGGTATCATCTTATGGAACCAGATAGCTTTTATTCTCTGGATGAATCTCCAAAACGGGAAACTCAAATCTTGTTGCTGGATTGGGATTTTGCCAACGAGAAAGATGAACCTGAAATAACATTAGATGTTGACTGCTGTGAGGACAAAATCAATTCGCAAATTGCAACACTGTGGGATTCTGATCTCCACAAGAGCATAGACACTCGGCACAATACAATGACATTGTGTTCAAGAAGGGAACCTCAAGCCCTGTTGCTGGATTGGGATTTTGATAAGGAGAGTGATGAACCTGAAATAGCAATAAATGCTGCTTACTGTGAGGACAAAATGGATTTGCAAATTGTAACACTGAGTGATGCTGATCTCCAAAAGAGCATAGACACTGGGGACAATACAATGGCATTGTGTTCAAGAAGGGAACATCAAGCCTTGTTGCTGGATTGGGATTTTGATGAGAGGGATGAACCTGAAATAGCAATAAATGCTGACTGCTGTGAGGACAAAATGGATTTGCAAATTGTAACATTACGGGATGCTGATATCCACAAGAGCATAAACACTGGGCACAATACAATGGCATTGTGTTCACCATCCTTGTTTTCTGACCATTCTCCACATTTTTGCATGTTGCCAGATTTCCATTCAACCAGTTTGCAAGAGGAGCTATGTACCAGGGATTTTGGAAGGAATCTTGAGTATAAGGAATATACAATCACAGAACCAGGCTGCTTATCCTCATTGTATGATGCAGAATATCTTGATCCTGAAGAATATGGTTATAGTGGCAATGTCATTTCCTATTTTCTAGATTATCCTCAGGATAGTCCAGTCCAGGATTTCAGTGAGAAGCGTCATCTAGATTCTAATGCTTTCCTTTTGCCTATGGCACCGAACAGTTCAGAATGGAACAGCTTACTAGCAACTGGTTTCCCTCGGCCAAATCATTCTAGTCAACATTCTTATAGAAGTGCATATACAACTCAGTTGGAGGAAGCATGGAACTTAGGCGGTTCAAATTCTACAGTAGTTGGTTTCCGAGGGGAAGCATTTGACTCTTATGAGCGGCCAACTTGTAACTTTCAAACATCTTTTGACAGAATGCTTGGATGTCCTTTGTTGCTTAAGGACTCGAGCTGTGCTAGATCAGAAGAAGGAACATATCTTGGCTCTTCTAATGAATGAGACCGTAGCTGAAGATTCAGGTGCACTTCTTGCCCCCTACATTTGGTTAAGTAAATACATGTATGTACATTGTTGCCTCTTAGCCCTTCTTAGTGTGGTTCTTCATCCGTTTCTGTATTTCAGTCAGCATATTTTTAGTGTCACTAAATTTAGATAAATGAACAAGCTAATAATTTTGCGAGGAATAGTTTAGTCTAAACAACATACAAACCTAATTTCTTTGGCCTCATAAAAAGACTTTTGTGTTCTTCTCGATCTTAGGATCCCATTTAGTGACATTGACTTCATACTCTTGTATACTACTTTGCTTAGGACAGCCGGGCTTGAATGCTTATACTAGTTTTCTGAATACCTTAATTATCTTTCCTGTCCCTCATTTCTCTTCAATTGCAAAATACTCATTTCTGAAATTTCTCAGCTAGAATAACTCCAGAAATTCAAAGTGTACATTGATTTTCCTACTTTCCCGCCAAGACTTCAGAAAAGAAATCATCTCCCTGAACCTAGGGGCACATTTGCAGTCCTGACTCCTGTGACTAAATGTCAGACTTGCAATTTGTTTCTTTCAGTTACGTCCACAAGTATACAAGAAAGAATTTCTAAATAATCAATTCATGTTTTGTTTGGGATAAGGATTGAATCAGGGTAGCGTAGATTTGAGTTATTAGGTGTCCTTTAGTAGGCTTTACTCTGCTGGAATAATAATTGCCTTAGTCTATTCCCTTGGTCCACTGATTGGTTCAAAATTTTAGTTCTTGAGCCCCTTGACGATGGATCCAAGTCCATCATTGTCCTAAAATTCTTATCCCTCCTTAAGGTATATGAAGCAGCGGTCACGTAAGTATAAAAT
>CM008342.1:47079438-47094584 GCA_002525835.2 Ipomoea batatas | reverse complement strand
GTGTTAAAAATTAGTTACTTTCTCGGATTGAAATTTAATGAATCCCATTCCTTTTTCAGCCATTCCAAATAAACGTCCACTGTTACACTTATAATACTTATACCATTCAATATATACTGATCATCCAAACATTCAATCAAGTGAACTATCAATACCAAGTGTCAAAGTTGATATTCTTACTTAATTATCAAGTCACAGTCAAACAAAATATTGAATTTAAAGAATGCAAGTACAAAGATGTGCAAGTTACTAGCCTTACCATACGCAGGGGGGTTAGCAATAATTGCTTCGGCATTGAAAGCGACCCCTGTATCCATATCAGGTTCTTTGCAGGCTGGGAGCAAAGAGTATATGATATCTTTCATTTGATTTCGTTGAGCAGGTATTTCTGAAGGTCCAGAAGGCAAAAATCCTTTGTTTTTAACCATGTCTATTAAAAAAAAAAAAAAAGGAGTACATTACAAAATAATGTTTGAACAGCTTTATACATAATCACTAACTTTTTCCACGTTTCTTTTTTGGGGTGGGGGTCTGTGGATTTCAATCATGCAGGAAGGTTATTCCTGAGGAAATTGGAAACTTACACCCCGCCAGAACTTTTGGATCACCCCCAAGAGGATAGAATTCCAACCCAGCAGTCAGGACAAATTCTTTGAAATTTGCATGAGTTGCAAGTCTTACACGATGACCGTAATCCTGTATTAATAAGTCACTACCAATTACTGAAGTATAATATGCCAGAGAATTAGGTTCTATCACTTAGGTTTATCAGCAAAAGTACAAAACAGAAGAACACACATGCACATTCAAAAATTATACCTGCAAACGTTTGCCAATTGCAATAAAAGGTTGCACATCACCACGTGTTCCAACAATAAGCATTACAATCTGCATTGGTGGAATATACTGAAGTTCCGTTGCATCAAGAGATTCGTCCTCGACATCAGTATTTACATTTTCAGATTCATCTCCAATCACTCTAATATCTCCCGGAATTTCAAATTCTACAGTTCCATCATCTTTGACCGTAGCTATTCTGGTTAATAATTGGAGCTGCAGTGTTTCAAGTCTTTAACACGTATTCTAGGCATGTAGGATTTAGTAGATATTTTACCATATCTACTTTGCATACATGTAATGCAATTCTTTTCCAAAATATAAAGTAATTATGTTTAGAACAATGGCAAACTCTGAGACACCCAACATCATTACAATGCAGACATCAAGATAAAGGTCAGTAACACTGTTAAACCAAAGCCACAAATTAACACCTAGGTTCTGTGAAACAATCTAAGGGGCACTTTTCTTCTTTTTTTCCTCTATATGAACGGACACCTCTACTCCCCACCAATGGAAACATTTGAAACAATAGTGAACACAATTATTTGTATAGAATCTACTATACACAAACTTTTAAAAAGAATTATGACTTGAACCCAGAACTGAAAGAATGCATTGCTGAGAAGAGAGTAGCAGTAAGTCATAAACACCATTGCAAGCAAAAAATAACAGTATTTATCAACTACAGTCTTGACAAATTGGAATTAAGCAGAGTAAGTTTTCAAAAAAAAAAAAAGTACAGAGTAATATGTAAGCACATCATGGCCATTCAAAGCAACAGATTTGCATCATATAGGCATGTCATTCTCCATAAATTAATATTGAAGAAACCAGCAAAAGGAGAACAGCAGTACAATAACTCCAATAAATGCAAGCCAGACATTTCCAACAATAAATCTAAATTGAAATTCAGAATAGACCATATCCAAATTATACTTCATTGCCTCCAGCAAATTATTAGCTGAGCAATGGTGTGCACATTTCATTGATGTGATAATACACAAATGTCCAAATAATATTACAATAATGTTCAGATGGTGATTTGAAAATTTTGGTAATGAAATGTAACTACAATTATGATATGAACATAAAAGTGTCATCACTTGAACATCATTGTATTAAAGTTTGAACAGCATTGATATGGTGCACCATGGTCTTATAACTGTTGGATATTTCCAACAACAAAAATAAAGATAATAGGATTAAACCATTATAAAATTGTACCTTCTTCTGGACAGGAATTTTGTTGTCAAAAATTTTTGCTGCTTCTTCAGCACATATGTTATGCTTCTGCCTCTCAGTTTTTGATCTTCCCAACTTAGGATTACCAGAAGGTGGCTTGGATTTATCGGGACTTGAAATCTCAGAAGGTTTTGTATTTGCTTTTAAAATTTCCGTACCATGAGTCCCTGAGATAGTTGTAGCTATTTTCAGAGAGCACAATTCATAAGTTTCAAATTTGATTCATATTCAGTTGGAAATTGAGCACTCACACTGGACAGTGGTTTCTCTAGGTATGTACTACATTATGAATATAGCTATCTATCAATACTTATTTGATTGAAGCTCTAAAAGTAGACAAAGCCATGCATAATGCAAGTACAAAACAGAATTATCTATTTTACCTAAGTAATGCCATTGTTATTAGCCATTGTTATTAACCATTCTCCAAAAGAAAGTAATACTACCTCATCAGGGCACATTACTGAATATAGTGAGGTAAAGATGTTGAATATATACACCAAAGCTTTGTCCTTTATGACAATTTTAGCCAAACTTTGATGATTTTCTTATAATAATAGGAAACCTTAGTCCTATTCTACTTAGTTTCCTATTCTTAGTAAAAGTGGGTTTAACCTAATGTCCCTATAAAAATAGAATCTCTATATAGTTTAATATACAGAAAAACAGAGATACAATGTATTGTAATCTATCATTATTAACATAATAATATTTCTCATATATTTTGCTTCTACCTAACTAAGCATGTGATGGCACCTTTCAATCCCTCAATTTCAATTTTCAACATCATACTCAAAATTAACTTCTTATAGCAATATTAGCTGAGCCTGAATTTGACCAAAAACAAACATGGTGTGGCATGTCATGTGGACTGTCTAGTCATCCTACATGTCACTGTTAATTTCTAAAAATCACACCAAATTAGTCTAAATATGTCATTTAGCCCTTACATTTTGCCTTAAAATCAACTGAACTGATAATATTTATTCAGCATCACCAGCTTACTATGTATTAAGGGCTCAAGTGATTTCAAGACAAAATGTAAGGGATAAATGAATTACTTAGCCTCTTTTTTTTTTGGATTATGATAATTAAGAAGGCATGGCATGTAACTATGTAATCACGGTCGGATTCATTTTCTAAGGTTTGGCTTTTCGTCGCCAATTGGCCATATAGATACATGTAAGTGACAAGCTACAATAGCGCAAATTAGTACTTCCTGATATCATACAAGCCAGAGAAACAGTGATAGCTAATTGTAAATTATTTTCTTCTATTTCCAGTTCACATAAACTCCAGAAAACAAGCAGAATACCGTAGAGAAACAACAAAACTAACCTGAAGAGTCAATGGCCGCACCATTGGAAGTAGGACCACCAACTGATTCTGACCTGACCACTTCTTCATCACCGCCGCCATTACTATGTCCATGTCCACCATTTTCACTGGTACTGCCCTTCTCCAAAGCCACCGAGACTTCAGATGAACTCGAAGACGAGCTCGGCTGATCAGATTTCGACGCCGAGTCCGCCATCGCCGGCTCTTCCACCACCTCCAGCGGACGCTGCTCCTCCTCCTCCTGCCCCTGCCTGTGATCCAGATTCGCACAACTTCCGTCAACTCTCAATTCCGAGACCAATACATACAAGCACCTGCGTGCTGTATATGTATATATGTGTAGAGAGAGAGAGAGAATCCAGTGAGGCAGCGAAGATCTCTGGAGTGGTGAATTGAGGAGGTTTTAGAGAGAGAAAGAGCGAGAGGCCACGTTCGGAGGCGTGGGCGTCGGGTCTTTTAGCGGGTGCGTGAGAACACGCACACCAACGAACCGAGACGATGTTCTGACAGGCGACAGCACAATTATCAAGGACATTTTCGTAAATGTGTACTGCTATTCAGTATTCACCATGCTAATTCTCGTGTCTCGCACGCTCTCGCTTCCCGCGCGTTTGCGGAGAACGAGCATCTTACTCCTTTCTCTTTTTTCTTTTTCTTTTTTTTCCCCTTTTTTTTGATTAAAAGTAATTTTTAATGATCGAGATTAAGCGTAATAGTGCATATACTTTCTATACACGGTAACACGGAATCACGGATGCCAACGAATCAAAATTTCAACATATAAAAAGTAATAAAATCAATTACGAGTATTTGTACCTCAACTTAAGTGTTCCTTCACCACTTTAAATTTAGTGGGTGACAAATTTCTAAATGCTTTTACATTAGTGTATAGTGTCAACTATACACTGTTAGTAAAATTAAATTTATAAATTTATTGACCAATTGATCTAAGCTATAAAAATTTTCAGATTTTATTATTCATGACAGCTTCAAGCCTGCAATTCACTGATTCATAGCCATCAATAAACAAAAAGTGATGATGTTATGTAGTTTCTAATTCACTATCACAATAGTGTATTAAATGTTTTACTTTTTTGGTACGTTATTATTTATATTTTATTAGACTTTAATTCAATGTAATGAATTATTAGTTTAAATGTTTATTATTTGGACAATTACATCTAAATTTGTCAATTGGTTAGTTTACTAATCATAATGTTTGAAAATTGATCCACATGGCAGTAGTTTATTGACCAATTTTTTTTGAACCAATTAGCTATGACAACCTAGGTTGGTTTGCCTGGATGACCTCATTGTGGTCCTTGAATCAGTCAGCTATTGACAACTTAGGCCGATTTACTTCATTGTGGTCTTTAAGGTGGACAACTATTGACTACTTAACATGATTTACTTTCTTGTGGTCTTTGAGGCATTCAACTATTGACAACTTAGGTTAATTTACTGTCTTGTGATCTTTTCTCATATAGGATATTGCAAAGTAGGGTTTACTCTATTCATACTCTTTAATAAGAAAATCATGTTTCACCTACTTAATAACTCATTTAGGAACTACAATGATTGCTTCTTGAAACATATTACGGAACCAATTGATTCTCAAGAATATTTGTAAATCATGGTTAAGGTTATTATATAATTAAATATAACAATGTGTATGTTTAACTTGTTTTCTTTTAATTGTTAATAAGTTATCTAATTATTGGGATATTAATTTAATGGGCGGAACAGGACAATGTCTAGTTGGGGCATGCGTAAAGTGTGCACCATGTTCGCTGTGTGCGTGCATTGCCAACCATTAGCTTCATCTTCGAATTATGAGAGATATGCGGAGTGAGAGTGCCGTCACACCGTTACATTGCTGGCTAAGGAAAGGATTATAAGTTTGAACTTTAAATTTGTTTATAAAAGGTAAAATATTTATTTTAAGAGCATTTTAAAGTTGTAATTTTTGTATTTGGGACTAAGAAAGACAAGATGAAAGGAAAGAAAAAAACAAAACAAAACATAACAAAACAAAACAAAATTTGAAAAAAATAAATGAAGATTAACGCGCCCAGCAGGCACGTGGAATGTACATGCCCGGCTAGGCTCTTGTAGTGCTTTTCACTCGGTTTGGGGAGACTTTGCTTTTTTTTTTTATGGGTCCCACTTTAGAGACAAAAGACATCTGGTTTATTCTTTCTCCTCTCCCTACCTCTCTCCTCCATATAAGCATGACCTTATTAAAAATCACTATTGTGGTTGCCCTAAGAGTTCTATATCACTATCCAATAGGATCGTGTAATGGTATAACACTATGAGCTACTCGTGCAATTCCAAGCAAATTGAATTTCAAACTTAAGAGTCTCTTACATGCTTATACCTTAGAAGAGGTAAATTGTGTAAGCCTAAAAAACGTATATATTAGTGCCAACAACAAAATCAAATTCATACCTTCATATTTTGGTTATTGGTAGGATTATTCAAACCCTACAATATGCGGCTTCTAGTAAAACAAATACAATTCATGGTTAAAAACAACACATAAATATTAGTTATTAAGCGAAGAATCGAACACATGGAGGCCATGATGGACAATGGAGTTGCTTTAAGTGAAAAATTATCCGATAAAATGAGGTTAATGATTTAATTTGACAAAATTGAAAAACATGAATTATCAAAAAATAATATCCAATCAATACAACTACTAATTTCATGAATCACGATATGCATGTGAAGTATGTGGTCGAGTTTTTAACTAACACAATATTTATTTTCTAAAATTCAAATATTTTTACAAAGAATACTTTATTCATGTGGTTACATATTGTTTTTTTTTTCTTTTTCTTTTTCTTTTTCTTTTTAGATTGACAGTTATGGCAATGGGAGAGCAGATAATGGTTTTTGCATAGCATCTTCTTGTCATTTCCCATGTTGTTTCTGCTTTATGCTGACCAGTCAATCAAAAGAAGAAGGTAAAGAAAATGAAAGGAAAGTTCAAAGGAGCACGAAAAGACGACAACGATTGTAAAGTAGCTAGAAAATGAGGTAAACGTGGTTGGTCTATACAATGTTGTTAGAATCCTTCAAGTTTGTTAATGTGAATGAGTTGGCTTCCCATTTTTTATTTGTTGGGCGATTAGGGAAAACATTGTCACTATTTGAAGGTGTCACTTAATTAGGGTTAGTTTGGTAACACAGAAAATGATTTTCAAAAATTATTTTCTGAGCTTTTGTGTTTGGCAACGTCCAGAAAATGTGGTCAACGAAAAATGATTTTCGTTGACCACAAAAAAATAATTCAATATTTTTGAAAAATGACTTTGTGCGAGAGAGGTCGTCCCTCCGGTCTGCCGGCTATGGTTTCCGTAAAAAACAAGAGCAACGAGTTTTTTTTTAATTATTTATAATAAATATTATTAGTTTATATATTTTTATATTTTAAATAAAATAATAAAAAAAATATATAATTATACATTTCTACTAATTTTCCACTCATTTTTCGGAAAAAAATCAAACACACAAAAACAGTTTTCTAGAATGCAACCAAACACAAGAAATGAAACAGTTTTATGAAAAATTAGTCATTTTCCATAAAATATTTTCCAACTTTCCAAACACAGTCTTAGTAAATTCTATTTATATATAATAGTTCACTTATCACCCATGAAAAGTAAAATATTAGAAAGATTATTTGTGTGATGTGCTTCTTAGAAATGGTGTTGGATAATAATTGATTTTTTTTAAAGTGAAATTGACTTTGTTACAACGTAGCCGCCACTGGAGGCGAACCCATGACTACCCATTTGGTTGAGCTACTCCGTGACACTAGATCACAGGGTCATTGATATTTAATTGTTAATTATTAATTTAACTATATCTTGACAATATTTTTATGATAATAGTTTTAAATTCAATAAGTATTCGTTATAAAATTTATCTATTTTCTTAAAGTTTTTGAGTTAAAAGATATATTACTATATTTCATTAGATTATATTGTTTATCAATTCCTTATTTGATATTTTGACTTACAAAACAAAAATATTTTTTTACACTCACCTTAGACAATTCAGCGAGAATTTGATTATTGAGTGTGTTATATTCAATTGTCAAAACAAAACCATTGATGGGAGATAGGAATATGTTAGATTTAATATCAATCCACTATTAATGATATAATTATTTTTCTTTTAGTTGTGACTTGTGAGATTTTACAACAACAAAAAAAAAAAGGTGACATAGTGGATAATGAATGATTAAATTTAAAATTCTTATCAAGTCAATTGCAAATAATGACTATATTATTATTTAATATCTAAACTTTTTTAAAATATATATGGTCAAGATCTAAATTTATAATTAAATCTTATATAAAAAATTTTGAGTAAAATTTGGTTTAACCTCACATCAATAAGAATATAAATTTGAGTTAATTTTACAACGATAAGATCATAAGAATATCATTTGTTGTATTAAATTTTCATAAACAAAAATCATATGTTGTATTAAAAGAAATAATAATAATAAAATAAAATAAAACATAGATGAACAGATATTACAATGTAATAGAATCCGTATTAATCAAAATAATAAAATAAAAGAAGATTAAAATCTTTGTGGGAAAAGATAATTTTGCTTCAAAAATAAAACACGCAAATTATATTACATGCATGCATCATAGCGCACTATATAAGCACTTTAACGCATTTTAATTGGAGCTGGGAAATTGGACGGAATATTCCTAGAAAGTATGCACAAAGTCATTCTATTACATTTTTTAAAAAAGGAAAATAAATGTCAGTCACTTTTATTACTTGAAAATATACATTGAAAAAATTATATTTTTATGTAAAAAAGATAAATCATAATAAAAAAGACTATGTATTACGAACTCAACTAAGAAAGTATTAAGAGGAATTGAATTAATGACATTTTAGTATGAGAATTATGCTTCACCAACAATTAAGTTGTTTGAAGTTATATGTCTTTGAGTCTAACTCATTTTGTTAGTCAAAAGATAAAAGGAATGCTTGGTAAATACTCCGTAGTTGTTAGCTGAATGAGTTAGTGAATTTGAATAGTTGATAGCATTAGTTAATTGTAGAAAATGTTTAATAAATTAGTTGAAAGTTGATTACATGCCAAATGACTTTCTCAAAACACTAATCAAAAAACCTGCTTTGAGCGATTTTTTGAATTTTAGTATTTTGGAGCAATAAAATGTTACAAAAACTAAGTCAAATAGCTAGTAGTGATTGAACAAGTTAAAATTGACTATTAAAATAACTATGTTACCAAGCATAGAAATAAATACTTCAGTAGCTTATTAACCAACCAAAAATTCTAAGCCCACAAGTGAAACTTTATAAACGCAAAAAATGGGGAACGAATAACTACAAAAATGAAAAAGTAGAGAAATGATAGTAAAATGTAGTCTTGAAGTTTATCCTCAAGCCTTTGAACATTTTATAATTTTCTAAAATAGTGAGGAGTAAAGTGTGAGTGCAAAAACTTAGAGGGGTCGTAGTGAGATTATATGAAAAGTTATTGTTAAGTGGCTCTTTGACTTCTTTGGTCGTCTCTGATTCGTTCACATTCTACCAAACACTCGGCGGAGGCCGCGGAGCCCATTTATAGTCCCATCAGCTTTCGGTAACCACAAAGAAACCACTCAAACCAGAGTGACAGAGGGAGAGAGAGAGAGAGAGGGAGAGCAACAATGGAGAAGGCAATTTTTAGACAGAAGATTCTGCTCGAACACCTTAAGCCGACTGATTCCTCTTCTCATGAATCTTCTCTTTCTGTAAGTATGAGTTTCCTATAGATTTGCTAATCATCGGCGTTTTGAGTAGATTTTAGAATTATCCTCGTTTTCTGCATGCGCTGATCTCTGAGAAATGATCCAGTTTAGCTTCGGTTAGGGTTAATGACTTGATTTTGATGATCATTTATTGATTCATAGCTCTGTTTTTTTTTGTGTAGTCTTCGATTTGTGCAGCTGGAGATAGTGCTGCTTACCACAGGACGGCTGCTTTTGGAGATGATGTTGTCATTGTGGCGTAAGTTTCTTCGTTATGATTGAGAGCTTTTGCCAATTTTCTTCCTGAATTCAAAACTAAATGGTTAGCTGTTGTGTATTTTAGTGCGTATCGTACTGCCATATGCAAATCCAAACGTGGCGGCTTCAAGGACACTCTCCCTGATGATTTACTTGCTTCTGTTCTTAAGGTTAGTTGTGTAGCATAGCTACTTCATTTTCACAGTAGGGGGTTTGAGGCATGAGAATAGTAGCTGAAGTCAGATTTCTTCCTCCGTGTTCGAATTCAATTTGACTATTGAAGGTTTTGCTGGAGTTGTAATATATGATAACTGTCTAATGCAGGCAGTGATTGAAAAAACGAACCTCAACCCGGCTGAAGTGGGGGATATAGTTGTTGGTACTGTCTTGGCCCCGGGCTCTCAAAGAGCAATTGAATGCAGAATGGCTGCATTTTATGCTGGTTTTCCTGGTAATATGCTCTCTCCCTTTCTTCATTTGATCTCTTGTAAGCTAACATTTTTGTGCCTTGGTATTGAATGGTTTACGTGTTAGCTTGTCTTTAGCCTTTAGGCCAGATTTAAGATAAATGGCTTATTAAATTGAAGTTGTTTGTGTTCTTATGTACCTACAGTCCCAGATTATGTCTTTACAATTAAAATATTATGTACATACGAAACACAGACTAGATTATGTCCAGTATATTACTTGTATATTATAACATTCTTGTCCTCCACCTCTTATGTTAAGTGTTACTTGGTGTACTTTATGTTAAGTGTTACTTGGTGTACATTTCAAAGTATCTAAATGAGTGGCTTTTACCAGAAACTGTTCCATTAAGAACTGTCAACAGGCAGTGTTCATCTGGTCTTCAAGCTGTTGCTGATGTAGCTGCCTCCATAAAAGCTGGGTTTTATGACATAGGTAGATCTTCTAAAACATACTTTAGGTGTACACTATAGTTGCATTTTCTATATCTGGCTGTAACTGCCATTCTCTTCATACAGGCATTGGGGCAGGACTAGAGTGCATGACACTTGACAATATAAGCAGAGTCAATAATACTAATCCGAGGGTATTCCCAAGATCTTTTATTTGATCTGTCTTGCTTTCTCTCCTAAACTTTTGCAGCTAAGAGTATTATTTTATTACGGATGTATGCTTTCATAGGTACATAGTTTTGCACAAGCCCGTGATTGTCTTGTCCCAATGGGTATTACTTCCGAAAATGTTGCAGAACGTTATGGAGTGACTAGGCAAGAACAGGACCTTGCTGCTGTAAGTGTTGGCTGTTTTATGTCTTTTGCTGTGGAAATGTAAATAACACAATACAAATGAGTTAGCACTGAAGATTTCTTGTCACAGGTTGTATCTCATCAGCGAGCTGCTGCTGCTACTGCAAGTGGAAAGTTCAAAGATGAAATTATCCCTGTTTCCACAAAGGTTTGTTANNNNAGGAAGAGGACAGGTTACAATCAGCTTACCTTTCATGGCCCCTGTATATATTGCCTACATACCAAATATAATATGTTATTCCATATGACTCAATACGAGAATAAGTAGGAGCTCATCATATAGAGATATCTATAACAAGCAGAAAATCAAATAGCAGATTCACCTATCCCTAAACAGAGCATATAACAGTGCTAGCAAAACTACACCGACTTCACAAAGATACAAATAAGTAATCTTTGTTTTTCTTAGATGAACACTTCACTACTTCAGGTATGAACGGACAATAAGTGAATCTCTAAACTTTTATGAAGAATATAAATAGGCCGTGCAAACATATTAAATCTCTAGCCTTCTATACTTCTATCAAAAGTAGATAGATCAACCGAGCATTTACTTCTTAGTTCTTAAAGCACGTGAAGTCAGGAAACCAACACAGTTGCATTAAATAATACAGGGTACCTTGTAGCCTTCTATCTAAAAGTCTATTTCTTGAAAACGATTTTGTAGAAATTTAGTTTCAGCAGGTGGTGTTTCATTGATTTCAAAGAAGGTTTTTCGAAAAAAAATTTAGTTAGTCCTTAATACAGCATAATCAAGCAATTGAGAAATTATCTTACCTCCACCACATCAATGAAGTCCTGTTTAGTCTGAAATGCTCCAATCCACTTGGTATGATCTGCACTCCTGCATAACATACACACCTCGTCTACGTGAATCATTAGAAAACGAATAATTTTATCATCTTATCAGCTAATCGCAATCATACAAGGATTTCTAGAAGAGCATATACAAATATAGATTCACTAACATAAGTCATTCAGTAGGCAGTTGCCCGAAGCAACAAATTAATTTTCGTTATTATGAGAGTGAATAAGCTAAAAAGGTTACACTGAAAAGACGGGAGGCGTACCCAGAATCCATTTTCATATGATGAGCATTGAAGAAGAACACCGTAGAAGGTATCAAAGTTATATCAAAATACTTCACGTAAACCTGTACTTCCTCCGAATCGACGTCGGCTAAAGCCACCGTCGCGAACTTGGAAACCTCCGCCGCGGATTTATAAAGCTGCACTCGAGAATTCATCAATCAGCTATATAACCAACGACCTGGGAAGTTCAATTCTTCGATACAAATTGCTGAATTCCTAATCGGTCTATATGACATCAAATCATCTTAATTGGAAACAACGAAACCTCATAGATTATGAAATAGATCCAAAAAAGGGAAAAGGCAAGGTTGGAGAGCATACGACGTCGTCGAGCTGGAGACAAACGGCATCGGATGAACGGCCAAAACGGAGGACGAGGACTTTATCAATGGTGTCTCTGATTATGGAGTCTATTTCCTGCTTCGTCCTCAAGGTCCTCAGTATGTAATCCATCTTCTCTACAACTGTTTCGCTAACTATTTAGGCGCGGCACAGGTGCCAGAGTGCTTGAGGCAGGGAATTTATAGCGTTCCTTTTATAATAGGAAATTTCTTTCTCCCAAAAACTGTTACTAAACCATTGAGGTAACCTTGTGACTGAAAAAAAAAAAAAAAAGAATTTAAGTCTTAAAAATTCTAATGGTTATAAATTTTCTTTGACACTCAAAATTTCTTATAAAAGACTGATAAATGAGATCTAAGACTGGTCGACCTATTGAAGCAAGAGTAAGTATTGCCTCCACTGAGACTCGAACTCACTACCTCCCGTATAAAGGGAGGGGTTTGATGTCACTGGACCACAAGGTCCTTGGCGGTCGACCAAGGATATAGTTAACTGTCGACTATAATATACTATCATATCCAAAAGATTTGAGATTGATTATCAAGTAATGTGCAACACGAAAAATTGTGTTCATTTGTTACTTTGTATAAATGACCTTGTATAATGTAACAATAAAACAAAACATAGACAAGAGTACAATGCACCTTTTAATTTTTATTTATATTAACTCATTTTAATATAATAATAATAATTTAAAAAAAATCATACCTCTCGAGGGTCTTAGTTCTTAAATATTCTTGAATATGTATTACTCAGTATTAAATATCACAAGTCCCTTCTAATTTAATCAAAATTCTTAAATTCAAACCCTACAACTGTACAGTATCTTCAGTGTGTGAATACCCTGACAAAGAAACCTGTGATCAGACTCAACAAAGTTTCAACTTTGTAGCCGTATTGATTAAGGTTCTTTTGCTTGTGTCACAATGTTAGTTTATAGATTGAATAACCACGAAATTTCTGTACATGTTTTAGGCGTATGCCAAGACAAATGTAAGTAAGAACACTAGCACGTTTCGAATTGAGATTTCCACACAACATAACTCACAATATTAAACCAGAACAAAGACCAGACGAGAGGGCGATGAGCAAAATATTAGATCAACAATTAGACATCCTTAACAACAGCAACAGAAAATAGGTGGCAGTGCACAACACAAACAAAAGAGAGTAACATTCAAAAATCAAAATCAACAATGACTAGAGGTAACAAATCCATGGTCAATGAGAATATATACAAATTTTGATGCTTAGGATGCTTCAAGACTGGAACATGAAGCATGAGCATCCCAGGCTCTGAAAATGCAAGTCAACAGCCTCGATTATTTTGTCTGAATCAAGGCATATCCTTGCCTGTATGAAGAAAAGGATATAGAAATGGATCTCCCCTCGCTTAGGCTAGCAGGTTTCTGGGAACTTGGGGAAGTGAGTTGCGAGAAGATCTTGGATAGGATGCTTTCTGCACAGTAGTGGAACATGGTAAGATTATGAACATTTGGCCAATGGTAACTGAAAAAAGTATTCTCATAGGAGATATTAAATCATGATTCTGGGAGCACTACCAGGGTGACAGTCTAAATTTGATCTTCATCTGGCCTGGATCACATATTCACATCAACCGACGACGCCTCCTTGGATTAGAAGGAACCTCATCGCTGATTATATCCAAGTCTTCATCTTCTTCCTCATCTTCATTGTCATCGTCGTCGTCATCATCATCATCTTGAAGACCCAACAGATTCTCACCCCAAAGAAAGCGGCGCCTAGGGAGAGATCCACTTGAGCGTCGGTGCCTTGATAAAGTCCTTGATCTGTCACTTCTTAGTTCAGATATTGTGTCCATAGAACCAATCATCTGAAACAGGAAGAGAGTACTCATCAATCTGCCACTTTCACCTGTGCCCCTTTCACTTGATAGCCTATCTCCATTCTCGATTACATAATCCCCAAATACCATAGCACCGGGCATAGCAGTTCGAATAGCACTGATTATGTCATCATACTCTCTCTGTTCTTCAAGGCTTCTCCAACAACCTTCCATCCCGTTATATCTCCACGACACAGAGGGCATTTCAGGTTCAATTTTGGTTCTGATGGGCAAACCACATCTGTTGCTTCAGGTCTATCCATGTAATTATCTGTAAGATTAATTCTATTTGCTTCTGATCCTCCAGCAACTCCACCAGTTACCAAAGCATTACTGACTGATATATTCACTTCTTCATGAGCTTCCGATGGATTACTTAATGTTCTTGAGCCTGAGTTTCTATCAGAAGTATGAAAAGTAAAATTCGGGCTACTAGAAAGCCTGGGTGGAGAGGGCAAGTACAATTTTTCATCAGTGACTTTCTTGAAACGATCTAGGCAGTTTGAGTGCCTATAGCTTGTGTCACAAATGTAAGATCTGCATCCTTTATCATGAGAACTACAAAGTAGAAGAACAGCATTGTGTGGGTGATCCATGCATATAGGGCATGAAGCTTCATCCCATTCCTTATGGAGAGAATGCTTATCTGCCTCATCTGGCATGCTTTGTTTCCTAGTGGCCATCTATGTGCACCGTAATGTGTTAACTGTTACTAACACTAAAACCATTAATATTACATTATTCTACAATTTGGAGAAATTATCAAAATTTAGATGTTATATATATAGAAAGGATAACAAACTCACGCCACCCTCATGAACACAAAAAACAGAGGAAAATTCTAGGACATCTATGATGCACACCTCTATCATACAGATGGAAAACAATTAAACAACAAAAGGTAACAAGAGGAAGAAATAGCATAACACTTAATAACAGATTGAGAACTAGTGCTTCAAACCATGACCATCAAGTGTGAATCGACAAAAGCCATACAACAACCCAACAAAGCAAGAGGTGGGGGGCACACATGGTGGTCATGCATTATGTATGTGCAGGTGACTTAAGTGAGTAATTGTGCCACCCCAAAAAATAT
>CM008342.1:46987941-47001339 GCA_002525835.2 Ipomoea batatas | reverse complement strand
TAAATTGTTGAATTTGGACAATTTTAAAAATGCAAAATAAAATTAAAAAAAAAAAGAGAAGAAAATGGTTCGAACCGAAACTGTCGGTTCTGGAACCAAATGTGGAACCTCAATACAAGCGCTAGTTCGAAAACGAAGCCGAACCGTGGACATGACTAATCTAATTGAGTTTTTTAGTATTGATTAAAAGTATGTGGGGTTAGTCAATTCATGACACCCTGCCACCCCGTGAATATAAACTACATCATGAAGGGAAATTGTTAAGGGGACTTAGGAGGGAAAATAGCATTTCCTTGGATTTTAGTTTTTGGATATGTAATTAGGGTTCTAAGAACTAGAATCGATGGAACTTGTCAATATTTCGCGCACTTAATCAAATGCATTATAACATTGAAAGATTTAGTCGATATTTCTAAAAATTTCAATTCTTTAGGTTTCTAGATGTTTTATGAGCATAATTAAAGAATTTGGTTTTTTTTTTTTGTTTTAATAAAAAAACTACTAGAATGACTAACTGGGAAATTAAATAATATATGTGCCCATAATGGGAAAAATCAATCATATCATAGACTAAGGTAGGAGAAATGCCATTTTCCCTTCAACTTAAAATGAAAGGTGTACATACCAGTGATGCTGCCTTGATAATTGTCTCGCGTGTATAAGAATGGTCGCCGGATTGGAACTTATCGTCAATCACTGAAAGCATGACATCTATGAAGTCTCGATCGTCTTCTCCCTTCATCTCCCTCCTCTCGACATGATCTTTAATCCAATTATGAAGAATATCATCCATAGCCTTCGAGACTTGCTTCATGGACGCAATTTGGCCGTCGAAATCCAACCACCTCACCAACCCCGTCGGAAAAAACACATCCCCAGGAGCAAATTCCCCTACTAGACACATAATTTCCTTGAACACCTTAGTCATACATCGCGCCTCCTCGTCCGCCTCCTCCGCGCCGTCTTTCGGCCTGTACTTGTATCTCCTCCCTCCTATCAGCTTCACAATCAAATTCAAGGTCAAATGTCCAAACCATTCACTCATGTCCACCTTTCTTGGTCGGAAGTTGACATCATCGAGTACTAAAGTGTAGAGTTCTTTGATGTTGGCCTCAAGCTCTGACATCCACACAGGCTTCAGTTTCTCCAGTGTGTTGTTTGAGAGCAATTCTACCACAACTAACTTGCGCATGTTGCGCCAGTATGGACCGTATAGAGTGAATGGCAACACTGCATAGTCGTAGCCCAAATACTTCCCTGCATATGAATCATAATGATACAAGTTTTTATCAATTACTTAGAATATGCCATTTGAGTAAAGCTCGTTATGTGAGATTGTCTTTTGTTCATATTTATATCTTATATGATCAAAGGCAACAAATAAGATCACAGAATTACGCATTGTCTCTCCCTTCTCTCAGTCTCGTATTTCACCCCTATTTCTTCTATATTTCTTTCCAATTCTCTTTCTCTTCAAGTTAAATCTTTCTTGGGTTATTTTTCTACAAATTTGTTTTGACTTAAACTAAGCCTATCAATAAAGAAGTTCTCAACTGTCAGAATAATATCATGGTTTGTTATAACCATCTAAATTTCATGTTGTCACAATATTTCGTCAGAGCACATGACGAATGCCATGTAAAATAATATCATCTGTAATAAAATAATACAGTAACATTTTTTGAAACTTGTAATAAATTAAAATAACATAATCAACACAAAATTCAAACTTTATTAAGACAGTACTCTGATTTGTTCTCTTATCTAGTTCCGATCTATCAATACGTACACTCTAATCACTCTTAGGACATGCGAATCAAAATCGGAATGAAAACTTGGCAATGTTAATGAATTTTGGTGAGAGTATTTTGCATGTTTAGTAGAATGGTGGAATTGAAATAATTACTAATATTGATGTTTGGTTGTGTATCACCTATGATGGGAGTAAATATTTTAAAAATACGAAAATAAAAAATTAAGACGGTTGATCGTAATATATAGACATCCAAAACATCAAATATGAACAAACAAAATCTAAAAGTACTAATCCAAACGTAAAATTTAGATTACCAATAAGATGAAATGGTGCCCATTTTTAATTATAGAATGAAATTTTTAATTGAACAGGTAATTAAAATCCATAGTTTGTTTTAAAACAACCACTAATTATGATTTTGATTCAGATTTCTGGCGTGTAAACCCATGAACAAAACACTCACTTATATTTTCTTTAAATTTCTTAATTTAAGAGTTACTTTGACTCGAATCCGATCCAACCGTATCGATATTGAATCACATAACCGCGATGATTCGATCCAGTTTGAAAGTGTTACCTGCACAACTAGGCGGGCGATCAGCAAGGAGCTTATCGTTGGTAGAGAAGCAATCTCTGGCGGTTTCCCAGCTGCTAATGACAACGAACGGCTGCATCCCGATCCGGACGGTGAATATAGGGCCGTATTTATCCGCCAGAGCTCCCAAAGTTCGAACCAGTGGTTCCTTGCCGGAGGAGAGCTGCCGGAGGTGGCCGATCAGCGGCCATGCGCCGGGGACTACCGGAGGTAACGGCGGCTTTGATGAATTGCTATTGCTATTACTTTTTCTTCCTCGCCATGAAGTGTAGAGTAACGCGAAGATGAATATCCCTGCTAGGGCTAAGGAATTGGAGACAATCCCAAGAAGCTCCATTATTGATGGGATTGAAGCTGGTAGATATTGCGTTATTTATATAGGGAAATAATGATGATGTTGATGAGTATGTAGTACCATTATTGTGGTTAGTATGTGTTGCTCAAATAACACAAATTGATAGTAAACTATATTTTATATACAAAAAATAATACTCTATCTATTTTACTGACTCATGTGTTGTGTAATAGCCTACAATAATTTAACTTGTGACATTCAGATACAAAAATTATGCTTTACGTATTCGATCACTCCTTTTGGAGTAACATATATTATCATGCTCTCTTAGAGCATCCATATCAGTGGAGATATTTCGCGAGGAGTTTATGTAAGTGTGATCAGGGTGATGAAAAAAAAATAAAAAAAAATATAATTTTAAAAAAATAATAAACAAACTTAAAGTCAAGCTCGACTACTTTGGCGCGTGCACTGCACGCTGTGCGCCAAACGCGCACAGCTATAAATGGAGCATTAATTATTTTTCTTCTTGGGAAGCCAAATATCCCAATGCTTTGCAGAAGCTCTTGGACCATTCTCTCTCATTCTCTTTATGATGCCATAGTGTATGATTTCTGACAATAACCAAGTATTACCCTTTATAGGGATGCTCTTAGAAACATTATATATTGATTTCCTTCACCCTTTAGGCTATATTAAATTTGAGGTTCAAAGATAGTTGCTGGAAGGATTGGACTCACACCTGAATTTCCCTGACTCAGATGTGTGAGTGTAACTATGCTACTGACGTGGAAAAAATTGGTCAACGTACATAATATGTTGCGGCACTGAATATTTACATAATAACAATTTAATGTACAACGGATCTCAAGAATTGTTTCTTATCAAAGGATTCTGAAATTTTTTCCATCGAGCAGGAAATTATTTTTTGTGTTTTAATTCAAAGTTTAGAAACAATATAGTTTATTTGGCCTCTTCTTCGTCGGTTTTTGGTCACATAGAATGAAAAACTAAAGAGAGGTGAACAACTGCTTTAAGATGACTTACTCATATAAAACTGCTTCTCAATCTTACAATTGCATTAGTAGTTTGTTTACTGACTCATCGAGCTACTGAATTGGAAAGTTAGTTTCTTTTATTACTTTATTATGGGAATTATGCCAAAATAGTAACCATGAGATAGATCACACATCTTATCTATGCCCAAAGCATAGATATGACTTGAACTTAAATTTCTCGATAGAATGAGGATGGTAAGCGAGGAGTAACAAGCACTTCCAATGGAGTTGCTCTAGGCAAAGTGGCAGCTTGGCCTTCAGACATATCCACGGGCATATTTAAAGGTGTGGTGACATTGAATCCCTGGAGCAAACGACCAATGAAAAGGTGTGTCACCTTCAACGCATACGAAATTCCAGGACAAGATCTTCTCCCCATTCCAAATGGAATAAACCCGAAATGCCTACTAGGAGTATCCATCTCTGCTTGACCTGCTAGGAACCTCTCCGGCAAGAACTTCTCGGGCTCTGGCCATACTTGTGGACTTCGTTGTATCTTCCATGCGTTGGCGTACAAAATGGTTCCCTTTGGAATGGTATAGCCACCCACAATGCACTCTTCTATGGCTTTGTGTGGTGCTAACAGAGGCGCTGCCGGGTACAATCGCAAGGCTTCTTTTACAACAGCTTGGAGGTATGCCATGTTATCAATGTCTGAATCTTCTACCCATCTCTCTTTACCAACTATGGTATCTATCTCTTCTTGAACTTTTTTCATTACATGGGGGTTGTTCAATAATAATGATAGCACCCATTCCAAATTAAGGCTTAAAGTGTCTCCACCATCTTCCATCATACTCTGTATCAAAAGAGGGATATTAGTGGCAGTCCATAATAATGATAACTTGGTTAAGTGCGCATAAAACATATTGAAATCAGAAAAAATAACACTTTTTCTTCTAAATTATACTTCGTACTAATATTGTTGACTTTTGCTTGAATTAAATGCCCATTCACTATTTCCCCTAATTATCATCATCTTGGCTGTTTTAATCCAAGCACATTAACTACCCATTATAAACATGCAATTTTTTTTTTTAAAGAAGACTTTTTTGACACATCAAAAAGAGTAATGCTACACTACCTCTTAATTTCTCCTATTGATGTATTCCTACCTAATTGAGTTTTTTAGTATTGATTAAAAGTATGTGGGGCAACCAATTCATGGCACCCCATGAATATAAGCTACATCATGAAGGGAAATTGTTAAGGGGACTTAAAGAGGGAAAATAGCATTTCCTTGGATTTTAGTTTTTGGATATGTAATTAGGGTTCTAGGAACTAGAATCGATGGAACTTTTTAGACCTATTTCGCGCACTTAATCAAATGAATTATAACATTGGAAGATTTAGTTGATATTTCTAAAAATTTTCAATTCTTTAGGTTTCTTGATGTTTTTCGAGACAAATTTTGATCAACAAAAAAAAACTACTAAAATGACTAAATGAGAAATTAAATAATATATATGTGCCCATAATGGGAAAAATCAATCATATCACTAATTAAGATAGGACAAATGCCATTTTCCCTTCAACTTAAAATGGAGTTTGTACATACCTGTGATGCTGCCTTGATAATTGTCTCGCGTGTATAAGAATGGTCGACGGATTGGAACTTATCGTCGATCACTGAAAGCATAACATCTATGAAGTCTCGATCGTCGTCCTTAGACCCTCCATCTCCCTTCATCTCCCTCCTTTCGACATGATCTTTAATCCAGTTCTGAAAAATATCATCCATGGCCTTCGAGACTTGCTTCATGGACGCAATTTGGCCGCCAAAATCCAACCATCTGACCAACCTCGTCGGAAAAAACGCATCCCCGGGAGCAAATTCCCCTATGAGACACATAATTTCCTTAAACACCTTAGTTATACATCGTGCCTCCTCGTCCGCCTCCTCTGCGCCGTCTTTCGGCATGTACTTGTATCTCTTCCCTCCTATCAACTTCACGATCAAGTTTAAGGTCAAATGTCCAATCCATTCACTCATGTCCACCTTTTTTGGTCGGAAGTTGACATCGTCGAGTACTAAAGTGTAGAGTTCTTTGATGTTGGCCTCCAACTCCGACATCCACACATGCTTCAATTTCTCCAGTGTGTTGTTTGAGAGCAATTCCACTACCACTAGCTTGCGCATGCTGCGCCAGAATGGACCGTACGGAGTGAACGGCAACACTGCATGGTCGTAGCCCAAATACTTTCCTGCATATGCATCATAATGATACAAGTTTTTATCAATTAGTTAGAATTATAGTATTAATTTTAGGGTCACATAATTATGGATCATTAGTTAGAATTACAGGATTAATTGGCCATTGTACGATCCAGTTTGAAAGTGTTACCTGCACAACTAGGCGGGCGATCAGCAAGGATCTTGTCGTTAGTAGAGAAGCAATCTCTGGCGGTTTCCCAGCTGCTAATGATAACGGACGGCTGCATTCCGATCCGGACGGTGAATATAGGGCCGTATTTATCCGCCAGCGCTCCCAAAGTCCGAATCAGTGGTTCCTTGCCGGAGGTGAGCTGCCGGAGGTGGCCGATCAGCGGCCATGCGCCGGGGACTACCGGAGGTAACGGCGGCTTTGATGAATCTCTATTAATTTTTCTTCCTCGCCATAAAGTGCAGAGTAACGCGAAGATGAATATCCCTGCTATGGCTAAGGAATTGGAGACAACAAGCCGAAGCTCCATTATTGATGGGATTGAAGCTGGTAGATATTGCGGTATTTATATAGGGAAATAATGATGAAGTTGAGAATCATCTTATACTTTCCTACTCCATATTTTTGTATACTACTCAATAAATAAATAAATAAATAAATATATATATATATATATATATACTTCAACTTGTTCTTGTAGAGTAAATGAAGAAATTAGATCATAAGGGATATTACGGAATAAGTGTATATATGAGATTCGATGGGATATTATGGAGTAAGTGTATATGGTGGAAAATGATGACATATTGAGGGAATTATAATGATGAAGTTAATAGAATTAGTAGAATAATGATGGAATTAATAAGGATGGTGTTAGTATGACGATGAAGTGGTATTTTCATATTATTTGACAACAGTTCGATATTTTGATCATATCTCAATGTAGGAATATCTAAATTAAGTGATTCTTGAATCTATGGAAAGGTAATTTATAGGGCTACAACTTTTATGAAGACCACTAGGACATTAATAAAATGTATGATAGTCAAAAAATGGCATGAAAGTGAGTGGCATCTTATTCTTCCAAGTGGTATATATGTTATTGACTATATTATCTAAAATTAGAAATAAATTATCATGATGAGTGGAGCATAATTGAAGACAATGGGATGCCTGAAGATAAGATGCTAATTAAGAGATACGGAGTATTATAATTTTATATTTAAATTATTAGGAAATAATTACAATTATATCCAAAACTCCACATATTTTTTTTTTGAAAAGGAACATCGAAACTTTATTAAACCAAATGAGAAATACAACTGGAATAGAAGAAAACCAAACATTAGAACCAGGTTGGGAACTAGCAGCCCTAGCAACAGCATGGGCAAGCTTGTTCACTGATCTAGGAATAAAACCAATGGAAACTACTTCAAAGTGTCGTTGAAGTGCTTTGCAGTCATCAATCATCACACAGCCAGCGTAAGAGTGATCCAATGAAGACCCATTAATAAGGTTACACACTGACTGACAATCTGACAAGACCCTAACTTTCAACCACGCTCTATCTTTAGCCCACGACAAGGCCTCCTTCACCGCCATTGATTCACATATAATTACCCTAGTTCTATAACATTCTCATCATCCAAAACCACTCAAATCTTCTCTCTCATAGTAGTTCTTCTCCTCTCTAGCAAGAAGTGAAATTCTCTATAGTTTTCTCTTTACTACATAGAAAGAGAAATGTAGGAAGTAAGGAAATATCTAGACAATTTGGACATCTTGACTTTGAGGATAAGATTTATGTCTATTCAAAATTATCTTACCCACATCAAAATCTCTCTACTACGTGTTTATATGCAAGTTTTATTTTATTATGATTTTCGAATAATTATATGATTATTGAACGAGCCAAAGACCTTGTGGTCGAGCGACATAGCTGTGGCTTCTTAGATGAGAGGACTCAAGTTCGAACCCCGGTGTGTGTCATTGACTCTTTGTGCGTAGGTTGAGAAAGTATGTATAAACATATACTACATTGTAACAGAGTCAATAGTACTAAAAAATGATTATTTAACGATTTATGTTTTTTAATTTGAATATGATTGATTTATGTGATTTGATAAATATTTATATAGCACAAAAGAGGTTAACTTGCATATACTCTCCACATCCAGTTTGTGCAGAACAATTTTGTGGCACTAACATAAATTATCATGCTCTCTTTGAAACATTATATATTGATTTCCTTCGCCCTTTAGGCTATATCAAATTTGAGGTTCAAAGATAGTTGCTGGAAGGATTACCAGATTTTCCCTGAGTTAGATGTGTGAGTGTAACAATGCTACTGACGAGGAAAAAATTGGTCAATGTACATAATATGTTGCGGCACTGAATATTTACATAACAATTTAATGTGCAACCTGTGGATCTCAAGAATTGTCTCTTATCAAAGGATTCTGAAATTTTTTTATCGAGCGAATAGGAAATTATTATCTGTGTTTTAGTTCAAAGTTTAGAAACAATATAGTTTATTTGGCCTCTTCTTCGTTGGTTTTTGGTCACATAGAATGAAAAACTAAAGATGGGTGAAAAACTGCTTCAAGATGGCTTACACATACAAGACTCTAATTCTCATTCTTACAATTGCATTAGCAGCTCGTTTATTGACTCATCGAACTGCTGAATTAGCAAGTTATCTTCTTTTATTACTTTGTTATAGAAATTATGCCAAAACAGTAACTCTGAGATAGATCACACATCTTATCTATGCCCAAAGCATAGATATGACTTCAACTTACATTTCTCCATAGAATGAGGGTTGTAAGCGAGGAGTAATATGCACTTCTAATGGAGTTGCTCTAATAACCATAGTGGTGGCTTGACCTTCGAACATATCCACTGGCATATTCAAAGGTGTGGTGACATTGTATCCTTGGAGTAAACGGCCAATGGAAAGATGTGCCACTTTTAATGCATACGAGATTCCAGGACAAGATCTTCTTCCAATTCCAAATGGAATGAACCCGAAATGCCTACTAGGAGTATCCATCTCTGCTTGACCTTCCAGGAACCTTTCTGGCAAGAACTTTTCGGGTTCTGGCCATACTTGTGGGTCTCGTTGTATCTTCCACACATTGGTGTACAAAATGGTCCCCTTTGGAATGGTGTAGCCACCAACAATGCACTCTTCTATGGCCCTGTGTGGAAATAACATAGGCGCTGGTGGGTACAATCGCATGGCTTCTTTTACAGCAGCTTGGAGGTATGCCATGTTATCAATGTCATCATCTTCTACCCATCTTTCCTTACCAACTATGGTATCTATCTCTTCTTGAATTTTATTCATTACACGGGGGTTGTTCAATAATATGGATAGTATCCATTCCAAATTAAGGCCTAAAGTGTCTGCACCATCTTCCAGCATACTCTGTACCAAAAGTAGGGATATTAGTAGCAGCCCGTAATAATACTAACTTGATTGAGTGCATAACACATATGGAAATATGAAAAAATGACACTTTTTTCTTGAATTATCCTAATATTGTTTTCCGACCCTTTGATTATTCCCATAATGATTATTTTTATCCAACCCCATTAATAATACTGTAAGCATGCAAAACTCTAAAAATGAGGGTTTTTTTTTAATCATAAAGAATAATGTTACTTCTCCTCCTAAAATTTTCATCCTAATTTCCACTCTTTATGTGACATTATCTTATTGATTTTTTAGTACTTGATTAAAAGTATCTGAGACCAACAAATTCATGTCATCTAATAAATATAAATAACATAATGAGGGGAAATTATTATGGAAACTTAAGTGGGGAAAATAATGTTATCATTTGTTTAGTTCAAACCCATGAAATAAACAAGAAAATTCCTTGAATTTTAATTTTTGGATATGCAATTAGGGTTCTATTAACTAGAATCAAGGTTCTATTTTAACATTGAAAATTTTCGCTACATTTTAACATTGAAAGATTTAGTTATATTTCTAAAAATGTCTAATTTTTTAAAGCTTCTTGATGTTTTCCGAAAATAATTAACGAGTTTGGGTTAAACAAAAATACTTTTTAAATGTGAAATTAAATAATATATGTGCCCATTATCAAGGGAAAATCAATCATATCATTAATTAAGGTAGAAAAATTGTCATTTTCCCTCAACTTAAAATGGAAGGTGTACATTATACCAGTGATGCTGCCTTGATGATTGTATCGCGTGTATAAGAATGACCACCGGCTAGGAATTTATCATCGATCACTGAAAGCATGACGTCAATGAAGTCTCGATCGTTGTTGTCTCCCTTCATCTCCCGCCTTCTGACATGATCTTCAATCCAATTCTGAAGAATATCATCCATGACTTTCGAGACTCGCTTCATGGACGCAATTTGACCGCCGAAATCCAACCACCTAACCAACCCAGTCGGAAAAAATGCATCCCCGGGAACAAATTCCCCCATAAGACGCATAATTTCCTTGAACACCTTAGTCAAACATCTCCCCTCCTCATCCGCGCTGTCGTTCGGCCTGTACTTGTATCTTCTCCCTCCGATCAGCTTCACGATCATGTTCAAGGTCAAATGTCCGAACCACTCACTCATGTCCACCTTTCTTGCTCGGAAGTCGACATCATCTCGTACTAAAGTGTAGAGTTCTTTAATGTTGGTCTCTAGCTCCGACATCCACACAGGTTTCAATTTCTCCAGTGTGTTGTTTGAGAGCAATTCCACTACCACCAGCTTGCGCATGTTGCGCCAGTATTGACCGTGAAGACTGAATGGCAACACTGCATAATTGTACCCCAAATACTTCCCTGCATATATATATGCATCGTAATGAAAGTTAGCTAGAATTACAGTCGGGATCGATTATATTTTAGGAATATATATTGTTGACGCGGATGATATATATATATTTTTAAATGCGTACTTTGAGTGAAGTTTGCATTGTAAGATTACAAGATAAACTTGAAATCTTGTAATTATTAAGTAACTATATGACTAAAATAGGCAATTACAAATTATTCAGTCCCACCGTCTCTGATCTATTTCTCCTATATTTCTTTCATACTCTTTCTACTCAACTTAAATCTTTCTTGATCTGCCGTTTTCCCTGCATGTTTGTTTGGACGTACTCAAACCGAAGCCTATCATTACAAACTATATAATACGATCAGTTTGAAGGTGTTACCTGCACAACTCGGCGGGCGATCAGCAAGGAGCTTGTCGTTGGTAGAGAAGCAGTCTCTGGCGGTTTCCCAGCTGTTAATGACGACGGCCGGTTGCATCCCGATCCGGACGGTGAATATAGGGCCGTATTTATCCGCCATCGCTCCCAAACTCCGAAACAGTGATTCCTTGCCGGAGGTGAGCTGCCGGAAGTGGCCAATCACCGGCCATGCACCGGGGACTACCGGAGGTAATGGTTTCGATGAATTTCCATTCTTTCTTATTCTTCTTCTTCGCCATGAAGTGTAGAGTACTGCGAAGATGAAGAGCCCTGCTATGGCTAAGGAATTAGAGACAAGAAGCTCCATTATTGGTTGGTTCTTTAGTTCAATTCCTGGGAGGAGTATATCTTAAATGCTTTTTAACTCAAGGAGTATTTATTTTTCAAAAAAAAAAAAAAAACTTAAGGAGTATTTGTTTGACTGCCACATATGTATTGACTAAACCTCTTATGCTATCATTATCTCAGAACCCTTTTCAAGATATTGGGTATGGCCTTCTCCAATAAATAAAATTTTAGTATTGTTTTTTAGGGGATTTTGTAAGTATGATTAAGAAAGAGAAAATGAGGTTTGAAGGAAAAAGCAAATAAAAAACAAAAGCTGATAAAACAAATTAAAAAAAAAAAACTAAATATTACACAGGAGAAAGTTGTTGCTATCTGGGGCTGAAAAAATTTGGAGTTTGCAAGAGAAAAATTCACATTTGTTTACATCTTTTCATTTGTTTGAAAAACACACATGTCAAACTTTTTCCCTAAATCTTGTGTTCAAAATAGCTATTGGGGTTGGCCTAAGATAATGTGAATTTTTATTTTCTTTTTATTTTTGTTTTATTTTGTGAGCTTATGTGGCTTGCAAGTTTGCTATAATAGCAAGTTTGTAATTGACTTTTATTTTTTTATTTGTTATTTTATTATTATATCTATAATATAAAAGGTAAGGGTGATTACTTTTGAAAATGGAAAGTATTGCAGGGATGCAAAAAAAAAATTAGTCGAGAATTTACAAATTTGATTATGTGGAAGTGAGATTCACTTTTGAAAGTGAGGGAGTATTGCACCGATAATGATAGCCTTTATGTAACCGTCATGTAATAATTAAATTTGTGATCTTTGGATACGAAAATGATGCTCTAGCTACTAACTTATTAATTTTTTTTGAGATAAAATTTTATTTATGTTGATATAAATAATGAGAGTTATGAAAGTGGCGTGTTAAGTTTCTTGTCGTGTCATATTGTGTTATATAATAGAGAAATTTTAAAAAGCTAGTTTTTTTTTTTTTGAAATAAAAAAAAAATTAGATGTACTTTGCCAAAGAAAAAAAAGCTAGTTTTAGTCTTGACTCTTGATTTGTTTGATTGTGTTTTGAATTATTTTAATTTAGTGATGATTATCCTACAAATATATTTATTTTTATAATGGGGAGACTTTTGTTTTTGATGAGATATCTTGTTTAAATTGTTGTGAACTAATTTAGATGTACTTTGTCAAAGACCTTGTGGTCTAGTGGCACCCTGTTGCACCCTCACATGGGAGGGGTGAGTTCAAGTTTTAGTGGAGGTGATATTGATTCTTTGTGCTTCATTTGGTTGAGTTCTAAAATTGTCTTATTGTTCAAATTTTAAAATTTAAATTTTTAGTAGAAATAAATAAATAATTATGTGCGCAAGAAAATAAGCTAGGGAAATTTTGAATTTTCAAACCAAACCGAATCAAAATCTAAGCCAAAACTAAACTATTTCAAAGTAAATCGAAATAAAACCGAACTAAAATTTAAAATCGAATAATTTCATTTTTAAAAATAAAAACCAAACGTTTTCAAAAAAAAAAATCAAAACCAAACTAAACCTAAAAAAAAAGTGCCAAAGACCTTGTTGTCTAGTGACACCCGGTGTTCCGGTTAACACTCCCACATGAATGATGGGAGTAGGTTCGAGTCTCAGTGGAGTCAATTGTTGACTCTTTGTACTTCAGTACTTTGAGAAAGTAGTACTCACAAAACGAAAAACCTACCGATCCTAGAGCTGTCCTAGCTAGGTGAGCAGCTCTATTCGCGAATAATTTAGCAAACATATGTCCTGAAGGATAAGATCAAAGGAGGTAAAACAATCTTGGTCCTTTAAACCATTGATTACAAGTTGAATTGAAAATCGAAACATACACCCCTATCGACTAAGAGTCTAAGATGGCGTCGCAGAGTAGCAGGAGTAAATTATTGAACCATGGTGGAGTGTAGTGGTGGCCCTGGTGGCCGACATAGAATTTTCTCAAAATAATTAAAATCAAGTA
>CM008342.1:46961531-46972193 GCA_002525835.2 Ipomoea batatas | reverse complement strand
CTATTTTGTGGCCATTCAGCCACTTTTGCCCAAATTTTTTTCCCTTGTCAAGATTACAAAACTTCAGTGAATTGTTGTCACTTTAGTCCATCTTTAACTTCCATTAAGAATCCATCCAAATTACCTATCTTTGACTCGACCCATCAACTGTTGACCCAGACACATGTTTGAAAACTAAAAATTAAAAAAAAAAAATTTAAAAAATTAAAAAATTTAAAAAATCTGCTTAAACCTTTTACTGTCACCAGAGTAAAAAAACCTTGCTGTCACTCTCCAAAAATCACCAGTAAAACTAGAACAAATTATACAATCTCAGAGGGAAAAAAATGTATTTTGAAATGACAAACTTTGTGTTCACAAATCACATACACATGTTATTTTCTGGATAGTTGGCTAAACCACCAAATTAAGAAGTTATGGAAATAAAAAAGAATCCAAAAGAAAGAAATTACAAGGAAAAAATGGCCATAGAGACAATAATACACAAAAATATGGAGTACCACTTTTTTCAAAGCTGTAATAATAAGCAAAATATAATTCCTTTTGAAGAGGGCGAATCATTCTTCTTGCATAGGTTGAGAAATTGCAGGCCTAGGGTTTGACACTTTTGAGTAGACCCCAAATTTAAGTTTGGAAGGAGAATCAATGTCCAATTATTGAAGAAAAAGCCAGGGTCACCAAAGTCAAGGTAAAGAAATAGAAATTAAAAAATAGATGACAAAATAGATTGAGAAAGAGGGTTTAAGGGAAACACAGATAAAGATGGAGTTAAGAGGGGCTTGAGAACAGATCTCTGATCCTCGTGAAGAAGAAACACCCATTTTGGTTTTATATTTCTTTTTTCCCCCATATAGCTGGGTAAAGCGATGATATAGAACAAGTCAGGTCAAAATGGGTCATTTGGATAGATTATTAACAGAAGCTAACAGATGGATTAAATTGACAGGCTGACAGCAATTGTCTAGAGTTATTGCAATCTTGACAGGAATAAATGAATAAAAGATAGGGCAAAATTGACCAAACGGGCATAACATAGGGGCCAAGTTGATATTTTAGCCAATTACATTGTCAAGATTAACCTATGTCCAGTACAATGTTGCATATAGTTACCCAGAAAATGAACATAATGGAGGTGAAGTGGGGAGAGAAAGTAATACCCCATAAATGGAGGAGAATAATAAAGAACGAAGGATTAAAAAAAAATCATAACAAAATTGGGGTAAATATGTAAAATTAGCTTCCTAAACAAATAGTTAGTGGGATTAGATCCTCTCCATTACCTGTGCATCAGTAAAAACTCGAAAAGCATATATCTCAGTGTCTGGGGCAAAACCAAGACACTCTGATTCTTGTCCAGCAATCACTCCTGCTACAAATGTCCCATGTCCTAGATTGTCATTAAGTGTATCTTCATTGGTCCAATTTGTCCGCTCCTGTGTAATCAAATCAATAAANTCTTAATCATATACATTACACTGATAGAAACATACAACCTAAAATGTTTGTTCATTTATGTGAGTTATCCTTTTTTTTTTTTTAAAGGTTGATATTAATGTTTGCATGGAAAAGCACATGAACAAGTGGCATAGAATTGAGACTATGCATATGGGTCTGAATTCTTGATCTCATACTTAACTGACACAAACCTATGCACAAGCTTCCTTCTATCTTTCCCCTCGAGAGTCAATTTTGTATGTTGTGGGGAAACCTTTGTGCATCTTGGTTACCTCTAGGCCTCATAGAAAATGTCCCTTGGCATGTAATTCTTGACACAATGTTGGAATTCTAGCCTAACCCTTCAAGAGTGGTAAGAGCATCCTTAGTGGATATGAATGTTTGCTATGGAAGAGCTTTTCAATGCTCAAAATCCTAATTACATAAGAGAGCTTATTTAACTGTTATCCCAAAATAAAATGAGAATACACCTGTTAAAACTTTCAATTCTCAATTAACACAAAGAAACGACAAATTTTAGGTAGACCCTGATCCAAAAATAACCTTCAGATTCTGTATCTGGGTATATGGAGTTGACGGTTTCTGTTAGTTTTTGTACCTGTAGCTATCATATTATGTGTTAGCAATTATCAAATTATTTGTTTACATATGCAAAAATTGTTAACTGTAGGTGCATAATGTGTTAACTGAAAGTACATAATTTTTATATCAAGATTCACAATCCAATATAAGCCCTGGTCCATGGTATAACAATCAATCGTTATACCCTGCACCATGGTGCACATAGCAATGTGCACCACGTACGTAAACGACGTCGTTTCGATGTTACTGGATGCGGACGCGAATGACTCCAATGAATTCATTATCTATAAATTATAATACACATAATCATTATCTAGAATACACAGAACGTTTGCCTAGAATACACAGAATGTTTGCCCATAATACACATAATATTGACACAAAATACACAGAACTCATCCTCCTAACAGTCGAATGCACAAACACATCACAACCTATGTTAATAACATGAATACACAGAATATTGACACAAAATACACAGAACTCATCCTCCTAAACATTCGAATGCACAAACACATCACAACATGTGTTACTAACATGAATACACAGAACGGCTGCCTAGCATACACAGAATGATTGTCCGGAATACACAAAATATTAACATAAATACAGAGATCGACCGAAACGGGAAACGTGATTTCCAAAAAAAGGACCATTAATTTACAATGCTCAAAACGACATCGTTTACCTACGTGGTGCACATTGCAATGTGCACCGTGGTGCAGTGGTGCACGGTATAATTTTTTTTTTTTGCAATACAATATGGAGGGGGAAACCCCATGCTGATGTCTCTTAAACCAATAATTTGCCGTATAACAATTGCAAAGAAACTATGAAAGATGGGTAATTGGGCCATCAAGTTCAGCCACTTATGGATATAAAGGCCCATCGTGGAAATACTCGGCCCAAATTGTTTCCCAAGCTGGTTTAACCTCTTTGGCCCATAAACAAAACACCAGGTTAGATAAACCCTAGCTCTTAACATACATCACACAGCAGTTGAGCTCAACGAGACTACAACTCAATTCCGGCTAGGTAAGTGGGAGAGGGGAGAGAACGGCATAGCAAAATGGTGTCGGGATCGGGAATCTGCGCTCGGAGAGTGGTGGTGGACGCGAGGCACCACATGTTGGGACGTCTGGCATCCATCTTGGCGAAGGAGCTTCTCAATGGACAGCGCGTGGTGGTGGTCCGCTGCGAGGAAATCTGCCTCTCCGGCGGCCTTGTCCGTCAGAAAATGAAGTACCACCGCTTCCTCCGCAAGCGCATGAACACGAAGCCCTCCCACGGTCCCATCCACTTCCGTGCACCCTCTAAGATTCTCTGGCGCACCATCCGAGGGTAAGTTTTTGCTCTAGAAATCGTTCGTCAATGTGACATGCATTTTTTCAATCTTTGTGCGTTTGTTTTTCTGCGTATCTATCGGAATTTAATTTTGCAAATTGAACCTTTTTTTGTATGATTTGACAAATTGTAATGAATAGGATGATTCCGCACAAGACTAAGAGAGGAGCTGCCGCTCTGGCTCGATTGAAGGTCTACGAGGGTGTTCCTCCGCCTTATGATAAGGTTAAGCGAATGGTTATACCTGATGCCCTTAAGTGAGTTTTTTACTACTACTCCATCCTCTCACTCATTCCTATAAAAGCTTTATTCCTTTGATTTGTTTAATTAATGTTTTGAAATTGTGACTATGCAGGGTTTTGAGGCTCCAGGCTGGGCACAAGTACTGCTTGCTGGGTAAGCTTTCGTCTGAGGTCGGCTGGAACCACTATGACACAATCAAGGTAACTTTTTGAAGTCTTTTCCTCATATAGTTAGGAATTCTTATTGAATTATTGCATTGTGACTGTGCTACATGAATTCTTTTTTATTTGTGTCTTTTGTATTACAAATTATTTGTATTTGTTTCAATTTTGTCAACTAATTTTTTGATCTTTTTCCTGCCCCATCCCTGCACATTAGTATGTATAGAATGCAATACCGACCACTATTGGATGTTGACTTACTTAGTAACCCCAAGGATATAAGTTCAACTGCCAACTGGAGCGGCTTATTGACCTTCTTGGTTTGTGACCGTTAGCTATAGCCAACTCAATTTAGGTTAGTTTACTTCCTTGTTGTCCTTTGCCAGCTAAGGTCACAAGGCGAGATTTACTCCGTGCACACCCTCGAGTAGTGGCTACGGGTTATACTTGTCAGTTGTCATCCAAAAAAAATGCATTTAACATTAAATTATTTATAGTTACATTAAATTGGTATGCTGATGCCCTGATAGGTAATCCCCACACCTACCCTATCTCCTATCATGTTGTAACTAACTATATTCATAAATGGTAGTAGGGTTAATACTCTAGGCTTCTGACTTCTGAGTTGCAGTATGATGGGATTTAGCTTTTTTGGTTCTAAGTCAAACCTTTTCTGCTGAATGTTTTAGTCCTTGTTTTTATATGATGCCTTGTTATGTGTGTGCTAAATGCCTAAATGTTAATATTATTTTTTGAAGGGGGATTAATGTAAGCAATACCTAATATTCAAGCTAACATTATACACTTTGAATAATCATCTGTACTGTGCGGCTTTCATTTTTATTCTGATTTTGTATGTACTCTTGTGATTGTTCAAGAATCTTGTTTATAACTTTGAATTTTGACTGCTTGGTTACAATTAGTGCTAAAACATAAATTAAATAACTGGTCACCCTTCAAATTTGTGTAATTACTCATCTTCCGTTTGGACAACAGGTTCTAGAGAATAAGAGGAAGGAGAGATCCCAAGCAGCATATGAGAGGAAGAAGCAATTGACAAAGCTTAGGATCAAAGCTGAGAAGGCTGCAGAGGAGAAACTTGGTTCCCAACTTGACATCCTTACCTCGGTTAAGTACTAAATCTAGTTATTTCTTAAGATACTATTAAGGATCATCGAATGTTTTAGCAGATAATGTATTTGAGCAGAGATATTGTTGTGTCTGTATTACAATTTTTTGGTTACCTACAACAAATTATTTGTTTGCAGCTGTTTTTAAATTTTGTTTCTCAAGGCTTGTGTGATTAAGACTCAGTTTTACTTTTGAGCTCTCCATAATATTGCTCTTAAAATTTTTGTTTTCATTAATGCTTTGCAATGAAGGTTATGCTGCATTCTTGTATTATGACTCGGGCATTCATATGATGATGAACATGCATTTCTTGTGTGTTTTCCTCTCTCCCCCTCTTTTTTTTTAATAATAAAAAAATATTTTATTATTATTATAGAAGTATTTGCCAAGTGATACATTGCTCTCAATTCCTTCTGATTTGAGATCTGATGGAAATTTTATTTAATATTTTTGCCCTCGATACATCTAGTTGCACAGACTTGATGTGGAAAACAATCATCTATAACTGACTTGTTTAAATCAAGAAAATTAATAAATCACTATAGTTGAGAGTTGAATTTATATTTTGTGATTATTAAATCAATAAACTGACTAATTCAATCTGTGACTTTAGTTCATTATTTTAATTTTTTTTGCCCTTTGGCTTGTCTTGTTTTTGGTTTAGTTCATTAGGACTGATTCAATCTGTGACTTTTGTCTTAAAAAGTGTTTCTTTTTTATATTGAACCGACTAACAACAAATATTTTTGAAATACTACGGAAAATTTTAAAATAAGGAAATGTTTAAAAATAGCCCAACTTTTCATGGGTAATGGAATATTAAAAAAAAAAAACAAATAAAGAAGGATGAGTTTAGGCATGATGTGTATGGTATTGGAGTAGTTGAGTTGTAAGTTGTAACTTTTGAGACTAGCTGGGTTTCTGATTGGACTGACATGAGCGGCCTTCTCTTTTTGGGTTGAATTGACCTTTCACCCGAACCATTACTTTTTAGTCGCTTTTTTGTTAGGTTTCAAGCATAAATAACACATCTTTTCGGTTTTCAAAAAAAAAAAAAAACACATCTTTTCGATTTGAGTATTAACAAGCTAAATTGATTTATCATTTTTATGGTAATTTATTGACTAAGGTTTTAAAACGAATTTAACTCATCATTTTATGGTAATTTATTGACTAAGATTTTAAAACGAATTTAACTCAAAACGCATGTTCAATTAGTAATCGTGGACATCTTCATCATGTGAGGTAGAAATTGAGTGTAAGTTTGGAAATATATTTAATATTTTTCTTTTTGTTAATATGAAATTTAAATGAGGAAAATGCTATTTTCCTCCGTCCCCTTAATATTTTCCTTATAGACGTGACTTATATTCAGTGGTGCCATGAATTGACTAACCACAAGTACTTTTAATTAAATACTAAATAATTGTATTCAAAAAAAAAAAACCTAAATAATTCAATTCTATGGTGTCACTTCAGAAGGAAATTTTTATGAGAAGTGCCTAAGTGTCTAACGTTACTCTTTAAATAGTTCCATCTAAAATATAATCATTGCACAATTGTACACTAGTGTTCATAACTGCTCCAATTACATATCTTGGCCATAATCAAACCTTACATCTTGAGGGTGATAACAAAGTTAAACTATTAACTTCTTATGAATTGGTTAATCAGTCACTAACCATATAAAATTTAGTATTATAGAATTTTTTCTTATTTTGTAGTGGCATGCATTCATGCCGTATCCTTTACTAAAGCTAAGAATAACAGCGTTTGCAGCCACACCTCATTGAACCACACAATTAGTCAATGCCGTTACGAGAATACGTATGAGAAATCCCTCCCATGTATATTCTATGCCAAAACTATTATTGAGGTGGCCAGAAATGATGCAAAGTGAGTAGACCGCAAGCATTACTTGACTTGCCAAAAGTATTAGAACATTAAGAACTTGAAAGGGGTGTGAAAAGAAGCAAAATATTAACAAAGGTCAATCAGTAAGGTTCAAACTCATGACCTTTAACATAACAATCTAAGCACCAATCCACAAACAACTTAAAATATTACATATAAATTACAAAAATGTATGACGCTTTATTGATCCGTATGGAAATCGTTGACATCCAGGTTCGTAGTGGGGACACATGTATGATTAATATTGAAGGTAAGCCGATGTCACGTCGGACATTTGTCAGCCATCCGAAAGGTCTTCAACAATATATAACACACCATTGCCTCCCCTTGAAGATCATCCATTGGTTCACTCAATCACCTTGTTCAGTGGTTTGTGGTCCTAACCTTCAACTCAAACATTAGGGTTCGGTCCTTAGCAGTATTATTTATAACCTTATATTATTTGCTTATTATTTGGGTCAGTATCTCAGGTACTATTTTAGGCCTCACGCCTTGAGCAATAATATTACTATTTTCCTCCGTTCGTTCTATATTTTCATACACGATTTATGATCTTTTCGTTCTATATTTTCATATATGATTTATGGTAGACTCATCCTGACAAAATCATAACCACTAATTGCTCCTAGAGGTTGCTTGTCGATCGTGCGTTTTGACCGCTCTGTTTGATCGATTTCCGCCACAATAATTGTGCCTATATATTACATATATTCCTATTACCACAATTATTGTACACGCTTTGCTAATTCTCTGTGCCAACTGCCATAATGAAAAGTAGTATAGTGTATATATAACTGATGGAGTACTTAAAGCAATAGAATATATGATGGATGCTATCATGGATCACCTAAATTTGGTACGTGCCATATGATTACTTCCATCCATTACTAAAATATAGGGGAAGGTTATATGAAAAAAGTTAAAGCGAAAACTGAGGACTATTATGACCCATTTATGCAGTAAATCAAATATTGAAAATATAAGGAAAATGACTAGTGAGTTGTATAAATATTTACAATAATTATAAAATTGATATGTTTTCCTTTTACTAAAATTCTTATTAACAATTGAAAAATCCTGATGGACAATTGAAATCATACATCACTTTTTATGGGGTGTTGTTCTCATTTGAACACTCTATATATACTTCAAGTTAGACTCGAGACTACTGTATTAATCCAATGAAAATTATATATAGATTCCTATAGAGTAAAACTCTCGCTCACGTACATTGATTTTATAAATAAACGAGATAGAGAGTAATATAAATTATGTATCACAGATAAATAAAAATACAACACGTAACTACAAAATATAATTTGAAAGTATATATAATATTACCCTTATTTGATAGGTTTCACAAACACATTGAAAAATATTCCATCTATGATACAATGAGGCAGCCAATTCTACTTTTATAATTAGAGTGACACCCACACCATGTGCGGAAAAGGTTTGTTACACATTATGTCATAATTAATGCGATACACCATGGATTAATGAATGGATTGTAATTTGGAAGGACTAATTTTTGTATTTTTCTTCCTTAACCTAAATATGGGAAAATCATGTCAGAATTAGCTATGAAATGGGCCCCATCCTATGCCCCTTGACGTGGCGTTAATCAAGTTGATACATTTTTGGGATCATAGGCTTATAGGCACCTATATTAGGCACTTCTAATTGCCTCCGCATTCCTACATTATTAGTAATTAATAGTTACACGCCCAACAGTAGTTTTATTTTGAATATTTGCCCACGAGAAATTCACCATCACCATCTGGATATAGGCAAATTATTGTGTGGATCATAGTTCATATAACTATATGGACCATAAATATAATATATATTTTTAATATAATAAAATTACATTGATTATATACTGAAGGTACATTATTTAATAATATATAACAAATCATGTACTTTCAAATAATGTACTTTTAGTATACTAAAAATGTACATTTTATTTATGGTTCACGCAAATGTGTAGACCATAATCCATGGAATAATGATTGCCAAATATATGCATCGAGTAAAATGCATTTTTATGTAATTGCTCGTTTTTCATCATATCATTTGTATATCATGACATTTCACTGTCACTATCCAAATATATGATCAAGTAAAATTCATTTATATGTAATAGTTTGTTTTTTATCATATGATTTGTATATCATGACACTTTTACTTTACGTATTTTATTTTTGTTACTTTTACTCTCTTTAGTCAATAATTCAGTGAAAGAAAAGCTAAGAGGCGTTTTTTTTTTTTTTTTTTTTTTTTTTTTTTTTTTTTGTCTGTTTAGACTTGCAAATGAATTATTAATCAAGAGAAAATATACAAAGTAATAACTTTTTTTTTTTTTTTGTGCATTGCCTCTACTTCTTAAAACGCTTGAAGTCTTGTTGGATGTGGTGAATTATTATATGTTGTTTAACGGTCTATTGCATATTTTTCAAAGTGTTTGTATACTATTGCTTACAAAAATATCAAATCCATACTTGTACACTAGTTCTTTGGTATGAATAGAACCATGCACTATGTGACTAATAACGAAATAGATTTTTTTACTTTTCTTTGAATTAGTCAACTAGATGAGCTATGTCGCGAAAACATTGCCTCTATTTCTTATTCACATTGTACGGATATAACGACCCAAATAGGACAAATTTAATCATTTTTTACTTTTTAGACTGAACGAACAACAAAATATCTTCAATTATTCTCATATGCAAATATTTTGACAAATTGCAACATGTTTTTTTTTTTTTTGAAAATTCAAATTGCAACATGTTTTCACCTATTCAGTGGTAAGATGGATTATAATTGGCAAAAAAAAAGGAGAGATAATCATGGGTAAAAAATGCAAAATAAAACTTATAGAACAAAATATCATGAGATACAAATTGTGGGGTCAAAAGTGAATATTATTCTTTTAATTTTACAATAAATCTTAAGTAGGGAGGCTAAGGAGTAGATTATTAAAAACTTCTAGAAAGTCAAAAACTTTTTTTTTTTTTTTTGAAAACAGAAAGTCAAAAACTTAAATCCTGTAAATTCATCAAAATCATATGTAGATTCATATGCCTTTTCCAATTTTCCTTACCAAATATAATTACCTTAATAAATGTATTGAAAAACTATTTCATTTTAATAAAAATTTCATGAGTACATTTGAATAGTACATTTGTCAAAAAAAAAAAAAAATCTTGGCTAAATATCTCACATTCTCACAAAGTTTTTTTAATATTTTTTTTTTTCGTGATTTGCAGTTATTATATATGAATAATATATCTTTATATAGTAACTATAGATTTTGTTCGTCTAACGAAATATATTTATATATTTTTATGATAATTTGTAAACGAGTCTGGGAGGACAACAAATACGAATATATGCCAAAATCTAAAAATCTGAGCTTAATATTTGGTTTGTAGGGAATTTTTCATTCTGACTCGTGAAAAAGTTGGCAGCTTTGTGCCGTTAAAAGAATGACGGCGACGTTACAATTGGTTGGAAAAGTCAGGAGAGCATCTCCCAACACAGATGGCGCCAAAGCAGGGCATCCCTAACGGAGTTAAACTCTCCGCCTCCGCCGCCCTACGCTACTACTAGCTCCTCCGTTTTCCGTTTCTGCGCTTGTTGCCTAACCTACACCCCGTTACGTACCGGCGAGTATACCCCACCGCCGCGGCCACAGATCTGGTAGCCTTTTTGTACTATTATTCTTTTCTGCTTTAGAGAGAGAAACCGTCCTCGTAAACGGAAAGTAACGTACTCCACGTTTTCACGGGTATTGTAATTTTAGAGAGAGAGAGAGAGAGAGAGAGAG
>CM008342.1:46868432-46880027 GCA_002525835.2 Ipomoea batatas | reverse complement strand
AGGGAGCAACTCGCCTCGGTCTAGGAGCGCCTAGCGCCTAGGCGGGGATTTTTGCAACAGTGATAATAATACATTTTTATTAATCTAAGTTATGAGTTGATTTTCAAAAAATAATAATAATACATTTTTTATATAGGGGTATTTATGTCTTTTAAACACATTCCATTTCTATTTCTTAAATTAACCAAACATTGAAATTACAATCCTAAAGTCTATTCCTTCAGCGAACCAAACAATAGAATACAATTCTATTATATTCCTTACCTATTTCATTCTCTATGAAATACTATTCCTATTCCCTTAAAATTCATTATGTGAACCAAACATGCTGTAAGAGAGAGAGGAGAGTTTGAAAAAAAAAAAAAAAACCAATGCGTCAGTTGGCACATGATGTGCACGCGCCCTGCTGGGGAGTTGCATCTCCAATACGGGACTGCCCATGTGCTGTTATCCTTTCCAATACGGGACGCGTCAGTTGGCACTTGTTCTTGCAGGAGTTAAATACTCCAAACAGGCAAATTATGCTGTGGATCCGAGTCCACTTTGCAAGGTGGACCCAAGGTCCATGTTCACAATTTAAAAACTCTATGTTTACAATTTTAGATTTCTATGTTTACAATTTTAGAATTTTATATTCATAATTTTAAATCTTAATATATAAAATTACATTACTCGATATTAACAAATTTTGAACTCTATATCCACAATTTTGTTATATAGATTCAAAAATTGTTCTATACTATTTAATATAGAGTTATGAAATTGTGAATATAGAGTTCACAAATTATGAACATAGAATTCTAAAATTAGGAACATAGACATGGGTACACCTTGTAAGATAGACCTAGGTCCATGGCGTAACAACTGCTCCAAACAACCACCTCCTACATCAATAAAAAGTGGCAAATTATACCGTGCACCACGTATCTAAACGACGTCGTTTTGAGTATTGTAAACTAATTGTCTGTTTTTTTTTAAAAATCATGTTTCCCGTTTCGGCCGATCTCTGTTTTTATGTTAATATTCTGTGTATTCCAGGCAATCATTCTGTGTATTCTAGGCAACCGTTCTGTGTATTCATGTTAGTAACACATGTTGTGATGTGTTTGTGCATTCGAATGTTTAGGATGATGATTTCTGTGTTTTTTGTGTCAATATTCTGTGTATTCATGTTATTAACACATGTTGTGATGTGTTTGTGCATCGAATGTTAGGAGGATGAGTTCTGTGTATTTTGTGTCAATATTCTATGTATTCTGGACAAACATTATGTGTATTCTAGGCAAACATTCTGTGTATTCTATATAATGATTATGTGTATTATAGATAATGAATTCGCTGGAGTCATTCGCGTCCGCTTCCGCGTCCACTAACATCTGTGTATTTTGTGTCAATATTCTGTGTATTCTGAGCAAACATTCTGTGTATTCTAGGCAAACGTTCTGTGTATTCTAGATAATGATTATGTGTATTATAGATAATAAATTCCCTGGAGTCATTCGCGTCCGCGTCCACTAACACCGAAACGACGTCGTTTTACGTACGTGGTGCAAGGTATAACGATTGATAAAAAGTCAACCCTTATTTTTTACACTGTACCAAAAACTTCTAAAAATCTACTGGTATGGTTGTTCTTAAGGCCTGTTGTAGGTTTAAACCCATAGCCCATAAAAATAAAATAGATAGGATGGATCGGAGCATGTGGGCCAGAAAGCCCAATAACGCAGACATATTTAGTCAAAGCCCCAAATGATTCTCTTGGACGGGCTGGGAAACTAGGGCACACAGAGCTGATCGAGAAGCGAGGATGATCGATCATATGATACCAGTCAGCCCATTTCTTCAACTGTGGAAATGTAATCCAGCTTGAAAATCCCTTTCTCAGAAAGATTTAACCACTAAACGTTAAATAATATTGTTTTTAGTGACTCATTGGTACTTGGAAATTGGAATAATTGAAAGTATATTCTTCTCGGCAGGCGGCAGATGCCGTCTGTGTCTGTATCTGCTATTTCTACCAATATAAGTTTACATTTTTCAGTTGTATCGAATCTCCATCGAAGAAAGAAAATGGTGTTCGGAGCAGTTTCCGACGAGATGGAAGTAAAGGCGCCGGCGGCCGAGGCATGGAAGGTGTATTCTACTCTGCAACTGGCGAAACTTGTCGTGGAGATGCGTCCTGACTTGGTTGAGAAGTTTGAGGTAATCGAAGGTGACGGCGGCGTCGGAACAATTCTGAAGCTGAGTTTTCCGGCGACCACGCCGGTGTTTACATATTCGATGGAGAAATTCACAGTTGTTGACAATGAGAAGCGAGTGAAAGAAGTGGAGGTGATTGAAGGCGGATATCTGAATCTAGGGTTCACTCTGTTTCGGGTTCGGTTTGAAATTATTGAGAAAGATGAAACCACTTGCATCACTAAAACCACAATTGAGTATGAAGTGAAGGAGGAATCAGCTGCCAATGCTTCATTTGTTAGTACTCAGACTTTTGTTGAAATCATGAATGCCGTTGCAACCTATCTAACCACTAAGCAATTGTAATGGAATTGGCCTGCTTGAGGCTTTGCAATAAGATTGCCATCTATTTTTATTATCTTTTGGTATGATTTGCGAGTTATTAATCATCTTTTGTATAATTTGCCAGTTATTAATCTATCTTTTGTTGTAAGTTACTTCCTCTGTCCCATTTTACCTGTCTTACTTTCCTTTTTAGTTTGTCCCAAAATGTTGTCCTCTTTCTAAAATTGAACATCACCATCATTCTACTTTTCCCAATTTACCCTTATGACTTTTGCATTCTTTATTATTTTTATTTCTAAAAGTGAAAAAGTGAAGGGTATTATTGAAAAGTACATTACCTTTACTTTAATTTCTTAAAAAGCGTGCAAAAAGTAAATGAGACATCCATTTAGGGACGGAGGGAGTATTAATTTACCAAATGTATTTCTTCAAACACTGTTCCATATTACATACCCTTCTCAATTTTATTCTTCAAACAGATACATATATAGATCGAGTAAGCATTAACCATTTTCTGATGATTTTGCCGATGAAATTAAAGACCACTAATCCGAATTAAAGCCTTAAACTTCCACCTATGACGCCGCATAAAGCGCGGAGGGCAAGCGAGGCGTGATGACGGCTTCTAATGGGTTTGCTCTGGGCATGGTAATGCCCAGAGCTTCGCTCATGTCCACCGCCATATTCGCCGGCGGGCTCAAATCGAAACCTTGGAGCAATCTTGCGTACGTAAGATGCGTTACTTTCAGACCGTACGATATCCCCGGACAAGATCGTCTGCCGTAGCTGAAAGGTATGTATCCATACTGCCTAGCCGCGGGATCCACGTTTTCTGGGGTTGTCAAGAATCTCTCCGGCGAGAACTTCTCCGGCTCCGGCCAAATCCGGGGATCACGGTGCAGTTTCCACACGTTCACGAACAGCTGGGTGCCCTTTGGAACATAGTATCCGTCGACGTTGCAGTCCTCTGATGCTTTGTGCGGTACTAGGAACGGCGCCGGCGGATATAGTCTCATGGATTCTTTGACTGCTGCTTGGAGGTATACTAAATTGTCGATGTCGTAATCCTCCACCCATCTCTCTCTGCCCACTTTGGCGTCAAGTTCTTCTTGAATTCGCTTCAATACCTCTCTGTTCTTCAACAATAAGGACATTAGCCATATCATGTTTACCGCCATCGTCTCCGCTCCGTCTTGAAGCATACTCTGTACGAGGTACCAAATTCATAATGAATTACTAAATTGTAGAACCACCAATATCATGTGAAAGAAAGTTACTATGTTGTTGGATACCCTAATCAAGTTAGTCAGGTTTAATAATCATAAAATGTAAGTTTATCTCTCTTAGAGAATCATCTATTGTCCTTCTTGGATTTATATTGGTCAGCTATTAGTAATCACCTAAATTGAACTGGTTTATCTTTGTCTATTAGATTTATTCAATTTGAATTTAATCAATAGTGTCGGTTTACTGAGTGTGTACAACTAGTGGTTATGAATTTTTCTGGTGATTTAAAGAAAAAGAAAACATACGTTAACATACGTACGTACCACTGCAGTTGCCTTAATAATGGTGTCGCGTGTATAACGGTAACCGGCGGTGAATTCATCGTCGATGACAGAAAGCATAACGTCGATGAAGTCCCGATCTTCCACATCGCCCGTTGATTCTTTTCTCTTCTTGACATGCTCATCTATCCAAACTTGAAGAAACGCGTTCATAGTCCGAGTAACTCGCTTCATGTTCTTTATATGACCCTCGAAATCCAACCACCGGAATATCCGAAACGGCAGCGCGTCCGCCGACACGAGCTCGCCGGCGAGCGTCATGAACTCCTTGAACGCCTTCCTCATGTGCCGCGCCTCCTCGTCTTCTATCCCATGCTCGATCGTGAACTTGTATCGTCTCCCCACCACAATCTTCGATATCATATTGTAGTTCAAATGTCTCATCCACTCATTCATATCCACCTTAACGCCGTTAACTCCGCCGTTATCTCCTCCGTTCCTAACGATGTGATTATACAGTTCTTTAACGTTGCTGGTCAATTCCGACATCCAAACATGTTTCAATTTCTCCAACTTCGTACTGGACAGCAATTCAACCACCACCATTTTTCTCACTTTTCGCCAGTACGAATCGTAGGTGGAGAACGCTAACGCCGCATTATCGTAGCCGAGGTACGTGCCGGCGCAGGAAGCCGGCCGGGAGGCGAAGATCTTGTCGTAGGTTCCAAAACAGTCTTTAACGGCTTCCCAACGGCTAACCATCAAGGCCCGAGGCATCCCGATGCGGATGGTGAAGACCGGGCCGTATTTATCCGCCAGCCCGCCCAGGGTCCGAACCAGATGAACCTGGCTGCTCATCAGCATGGGAAGGTGGCCGACGAAAGGCCGGGCCCCCGCGGGCTCGGGAGGTAATAACTGGTTTTTGTTGTTGTTATTAGGGTTTATTATTCTAAGGTATAGTAAAAGGAAGAGTATGAATGGTGCAAGACATGAGAGGAGACGAAGAAGAAGATCCATGAATAAGATGAGATATGTAATAGCCTGGATTGGAGCTTGAATTGCACTGGATTCAGTACTACTGAGATTAATTATTTATTTATACATCCATATATAGACCGTCTAGAAGTAGCTTGAGCATTAAGCAGATTACAAAAATCATATCATAATGGCCATCAATTATACTCCACTCCAACTTCTAAATTCAAAAAATTAAAGAGAATGATAGAATATACTTCATTCACACCACATATGTTGTATGGCATATATGCATGTCGGCACCAGAAGAAACACTGTACTGTTGTTAGTATATTGATTGATTGATTGAATTGAATAGGAGATTGGGCAATGGCAATTCAACTAACCCAAATAATAGAATTAGTGAAATAATATGCCTAAATAAAGTATCGGAGTAACATCTGGAGAAATCATATCGGGAGACTTTCGAGTTAGCCCAATTCGCTTTGGATGAGCCAGACTAGACTGACTTAGCTTGCACTTTTCATGCTTCTGAACTAGGCAAAAGTCGTAAAAACTACAACACTATTGTCCACCAACTAGGAATTCATGAAGTGCCAAGTGAACCCATTGTTAGTTGACAATTTGTCATTATGGCACAAGTTGATGGGGTTTTCCAATAAATAATTACATGGTCTTATTATCTAGACATGCATTTTCATCTCTCTTGTACTTTGTCATAGTTTAGACCTCAAAAAAGTTGTCCAACAATCCTTGGCAAGCTCTTCTCTTGGTCTTTGTACGTGTAAAACAACATGTCTTATTGTGCCTAGCTTTATTGTATTTTTATTAATAAAAAGCACCCAACTCTCTCTTATATGTTGATTATCTTGATCTATCAATAGCAGACTAGCAATGACACGACCCAACTTCGATCCAATTTTCACTATAGTAGTATGCACATCTACTTAAGGCAACTATATCATAGAAAATAATATAAATTAAAATATTAAATCTTGTATTTAAAAAAAAAATATAAATCTCCATATGATCCTTTAATTTGAATTGAATGGTAACAATTACAAACCATCTCATTTGATTTCCGAATCCACTTTGATAGATGTATTATTCTCAGGATATATTTACAATATCTGTATCCCAATATCCCCTAGCATATAGGTTCCACAGTACATTTATTATTAACACATATTATGCACTAATAAGCCACTAATCACCAATTAAAACTTTTAACTGATATAAAATATATCTTTCTATTCAGCATTAGAGTCTTCATACATATGCCATATATGTGAGTGTAGGATGTATCTATTCAACATATAATATATAGATAATAAACCCAATGGGGTAGCTCAAGTAGCAGTGAACTCTCTTTGTGGCGAGAAAGCATCATATAATAATACTATATTGGCAATAGCATTTTCTGAAGTCATTATTTTCAATGAAATGAGCATATATTATCAAGTGGTCATCTGATTTCAATTCGCTTTCCTTGTACAGGCATATATTCTGTCTATTGCTTAGAGTAATTTATGGGGCCATCCATTGTGTGGGGACAATTGAGACATTGAAAATTTTAACGTGTTGCATGCGATAAATAATCAATTATATATGATCAATTTTTTGGGTGAACTGAAGGAAACTCAGCCTGATAATTTGTATTGAATAAATTTTGTTCCTACATAATATGTTAGGAATCAAAGTTTTGTGTAACGAATCAAAGACAGCTCAGCGAAAACAATGAAAGACATTACAATCTTCAAACTAGAGCGATCACAGTACACTATAACTTTTGAGATTAAAAAAAATACAAAATTTTACAAGTTACTTTTCTATAAATATAACTGAAAATTTAGTCGGTCAAATTCTCTCGTATACTCTCTATTTTTAAGTCAAGAATTATGTAGGCAACCCATGAAAATTGTCTTTATCTTCCCATCTTCAAACCTCACTCCTCTACCTTCTTTATAGCTAAAGGAAAGTAGGTTGGGGTGTACCAGGCCAGGAAGTTTATGATAATTAACTTCAATCAACATTATATTGTTATAATCATTATTCACATAGTAATTGAATGATATATTTCGCTTCAATAATGGTGTTTTGTGTCGGACAAAGAACATTGTGTTCCAACACATTGAATTAGCTTACTAATCACATTTATTATTTGATTAAGTGCATGCTTAAAGAAATTTAAAAAAAAATTTAAAAAAAAAAAAAAAGATCATTACAATTACATATTCTTCTCAATTTTATTCTTCAAACAGATACATACATAGAGTAACGTAATTATTAACCATTTTCTAATGAAAGAGCATTAAAGATGAATTAAAACCTTAAACTTGCACCTATGACGACGCATACAGCGCAGAAGGCAAGCGTGGCGTAATGACGGCTTCTAAAGGGTTTGCTCTGGGCATGGTAATGCCCAGAGCTTCACTCATGTCCACCGCCATATTCGCCGGCGGGCTCAAATCGAAACCTTGGAGCAATCTCGCGTACGTAAGATGCGTCACTTTCAGGCCGTACGATATCCCCGGACAAGATCGCCTGCCATAGCTGAAGGGTATATATCCATACTGCCTAGCCGCGGGATCCACGTTTTCTGGGGTATTCAAGAATCTCTCCGGCGAGAACTTCTCCGGCTCCGGCCAAATCCGAGGATCACGGTGCAGTTTCCACACGTTGACGAACAACTGGGTGCCCTTTCGAACGTGGTACCCGTCGACGTTGCAGTCCTCTGATGCTTTGTGCGGTACGAGGAACGGCGCCGGTGGATATAATCTCATGGATTCTTTGACTGCTGCTTGGAGGTATACTAAATTGTCGATGTCGTAATCCTCCACCCATCTCTCCCTGCCCACTTTGGCATCAAGTTCTTCTTGGATTCGCTTCAATACTTCTCTGTTCTTCAACAGTAAGGACATTAGCCATATCATGTTTACCGCCATCGTCTCCGCGCCGTCTTGGAGCATACTCTGTACGAGGTGCCACATTGAAAATATCATACGACAGAAAGTTATTAGTACATGACAATCTCAGCTATGTTTATAATCAAAATGTTTCAAATTTAATTTTTAATGAAAAGTTGAGAATAGTCTATTTACCACTGCAGTTGCCTTAATAATGGTGTCGCGTGTATAACGATAGCCGGCCGTGAATTCGTCATCAATGACAGAAAGCATGACGTCGATGAAATCCCGATCTTCGACGTCGCCGGTTGATTCTTTTCTCTTCTTGACATGCTCATCAATCCAAACTTGAAGAAACGCGTTCATAGTCCGAGTAACTCGCTTCATGTTTTTTATATGACCCTCGAAATCCAACCACCGGAATATCCGAAACGGCAGCGCGTCCGCCGACACAAGCTCGCCGGCGAGAGACATGAACTCCTTGAACGCCTTCCTCATGTGCCGCGCCTCCTCGTCTTCTATCCCATGCTCGATCGTAAACTTATATCTTCTCCCCACCACAATCTTCGATATCATGTTATAGTTCAAATGTCGCATCCATTCATTCATGTCCACCTTAGCTCCACCGTTATCTCCGCCGTTCCTAACGATGTGATTATACAGTTCTTTGACGTTGCTGGTCAGCTCCGACATCCAAACATGTTTCAATTTCTCCAATTTCGTACTGGACAGCAATTCAACCACCACCATTTTTCTCACTTTTCGCCAGTACGAATCGTAGGTGGAGAACGCCAGCGCCGCATTGTCGTAGCCGAGGTACGTGCCGGCGCAGGAAGCCGGCCGGGAGGCAAAGATTTTGTCGTAGGTTCCAAAACAGTCTTTAACGGCTTCCCAACGGCTAACCACCAAGGCCCGAGGCATGCCGATGCGGATGGTGAAGACCGGGCCGTATTTATCCGCCAGCCCGCCCAGGGTCCGAACCAGATGAACCTGGCTGCTCATCAGCATGGGAAGGTGGCCGATGATAGGCCGGGCCCCCGCGGGCTCGGGAGGCAATCTTTTGGGCTGGGCATCGGGTTGAGAAGTTGTAGTATTATTTCTCCAGAAAATGTAAAGTAAAGAAAATATGAACAGCAAAGGAATAGCTAAGAAATGCGTGAGAATATCCATTCGGGAAAAGGATTATTTTGTTGTATAACTGCTCAAGTGATTAGTATATATTTATAAGCTTCCTAGGTCTGAAGATTGATCATTCTGGTTCGGGCTTCAAGATATGGGACATTGGACAAGTGAAGCCCAGTCCTATTTAGGGTCAGCATTGGTCAGTTCCTACCAATTTCAGCATATTCAGTCATTAATTTTCATTAAGAAAATCAATAATCAGTCAAAAACTGAAATAATTGAATTTATAACGACAAAACTAATAACCAAAAATTTTAAATTCTTAAAATACATCAGGGAACATGTGTTGGGGAACAAAGGACAATAACATATAAGCATGGAATACGTGACCATCATGCATTATTGTATCTTATGATGTATCAAGCAGACAGGGTATGTTGTACCCTTAAAAAAAGAAATAGTCCTAACAAATTAAACTAATTGACTGTTTTATATAAATAAATTAAATTACTCATTGCAAATGACCTTATGGTCTACTAGCACGAAGTAGCTCTTCCAAATGAGAAATCATGAGTTTAAGCTTTAGTGGGGGCGATATTAACTCTTTGTGTTTCAGTAGATAGCATACTATGTTTTAACAAAGTTAGTAGTACCAAAAATAACATAATTTTTTTTATTTGAAAAATAAAATAAAATGCAACCGCTCTTACATCGGTTGCAATGGCTTTATATTTCAATTTTACAAAATACCAATTTTGGCATCTTTTCTATGCTTTGCGCTACGTTTACAATGACATTTTAGAACCGTTGTAAAATCGTTTGTGAATTCGCAATAAAATATAAATTTGTGACAAATTTCGTTGCAAAGTTGAATACATTATGTTGAAATTTATGATTTTTTAGTCACATAGTGTTGATCAATAGTAATAAAAGAATACAAATAGAGAAACATTAACTATATTATAAATAATTAAAATTGTATGTGATTATCATACGTTGCTATTCAATTAATATAAAAACTTACCAATCCAATAACGTACAAGGAATATTTTAATATTCCTTGTACGTTATTGGATTGGTAAGTTTTTATATTAATTGAATAGCAACGTATGATAATCACATACAATTTTAATTATTTATAATATAGTTAATGTTCGTTGTTGACCTAGTATTGTTATAGCAACGTATGATAATCACATACAATTAGTATTGTTTAAACAAATAAAGTTTTTTTTTTAAGAATTTAAAAATTAATAAGTGCGAATGAAAGTTATACCATTTATTTACGTTCCTTTTTTTTCGTTACTTTTTTGTATACATTATACTACAAGAGTTGTACTATACAATATTTTGATCAAAAACAATCCTACCGTTATAAGTTCCATTATCTTTTTCAATATTATTGTCATGCACATACATCCACTATTTATTTTTTATCTTCTTCAATGGTAATACTATATAGACATTATATCTTGGAGGACTATATAAGTTATTACATAAAATATAAATATTAAATTTATAAAAAAAAATAGTTTACATTATTATTATTATTATTATTATTATTATTATTATTATTATTATTATTATACAATAATATAAATATCTAAAATCTAAATAAATCCAAAATTTTAATATAGAGTACTAATATTGGACATCGATTTTTGCGCATCGTGCAAAGAAAATACTAGTAAACAAATAATGTTTAAAAACTCAAAATGAAAAAATTTAAATAAAATTTAATTAATTTATATTATTATTAATATGATTGACGACCTACTCCAGTACTCCTTACCGTATTAGGCAGCAAGGCAAGGCAATTTATATCGTATACCCTTGTCTAATATACAGAATTTGACCCCATAGTTGTACAGAAGTTATGTTATTATAATACACAAAATTAATGTTCATGATACACATATACATAAACACGATATAATAAACATGAATTAAGCACTTCACATAATACACAGAATTCATGTTCATTATATCGTGTTTGTGTATGTGTATTATGAAGTCAAATTCTGTGTATTGGATCATGGTCCACAGTGCTTTGTGGACCCTGATCCACGATATAACGATTGAAAAGTCAAGCAGTCGGCCTAAACTCGTTTTAATAGCACTACTTGTCCCTGACCATGTTTAAGAACAGAAACCCGCATGGACAGCTCAGTTGGTTATAATAGTAAAATTTAAGAATAATGATTCAGGATTGAGTCTCACCAACAGCAATGGGGGCTCCTTGTGGTTCTATACAATAATATAAATATCTAAAATCTAAATAAATCTAAAATTTTAATAGTTTAAATCTAAATAAATCTAAAATTTTAATAGTTTACATTCTCCTAGATACTTTGTCTGGCTCTTGGGGTTGGGGATTCAATCTTTTGGGAACAACAACAATGTTTAGCAACCACATTTAATTATTCAAATTTTATTTTTGTTTTTACTTTTGAATATATTGAATGTTACGGAGTAATACTTAAGCAGTAGCCAAGGACCTTGTGGTCCAGTGGCATCAAACCCTTCCCTTTATACAGGAGGTGGTGAGTTCAAGCCTCAGT
>CM008342.1:46856370-46867626 GCA_002525835.2 Ipomoea batatas | reverse complement strand
TCAACTTTAAAAGTTTAGTGGTATTCAATTTAGACTTTTATAAACTCTTTACAAGTCTACATGTATTCAATTCAAACTTTTCAAAACTCTTTAAAAGTATACAGGTATTCGATTCAGACTTTTATAGAGTTATTAAAAGTCTACTGGTATTCAAAAAGTTACTGACTTTCACAAACTCTGTCAGAATATGATTTCTATCGACTTTCTCTTCATTAATATAAATAGATGAAATCCAACCCTCCAACCCCAAACTTTTCAATATTCTGTGCAAACTTTTTTTCCTCTATCTAAACTAGGCAAATTTTTCATCAATTTTACGGTATGTTTCAAATCTTTCATAATTTTTTTTTTATGTTCAAACAAATTTTTTATTGCCATCACAACAAAATAATTACTGTGATCACAGCTAAATGAATTGCTACGTGCGATCGCAGCAAGAATCTGCTGCCTGCTGTTCGCAGCAGATTTATGGAACAGCAGCAAGCTGCTGCTTTTCGCAGCATATTTGCTGCGAACAGCAGCAGCAAGATTGCTGTTGTGCAGCAAAAATATTTGCTGCAACCAGCAGCAACTTGCTGCTGGTTGCAGCAAATTTTTTAATTTATAATTTTTAAATTTTATTTAATTAATATGTTTATAATTTTATATAATTGTATGTTTATTAATTATATTACTCAGCATGAGTTGTTTCATTAGTTCAATAAATATTTATATTGGTTATATTTATAAAAATTGATTATATTTTATTTATGAATAATATACTCTATTTTTGTGACATCAATATATTATTTTTAATTTCTACAATGCACTCATTTATAGATAATATATTAATAGAAGTGATGGAATGTTTGTGAGGGTGTATTTAAATTAGAGTTTTAATGACTTTTGTAAACTTTTTAATATGAAAAAGTTTTTAAAACTCTATAAATGTTTGTTCTATGGATATTTATAAACTCTTACAAAGTTTATAAAAGTTTAAAAGATTCTAGGAAAGATTACAAAAACTCTACAAAAGTCAATTAAAATCAATCACTTTAAAAGTATTTAAAAGTTCATGAAAGTCGTGATTGAATACACCCCCGTTAAGATTGTGTTGGAGTTAAGGCTTGGCCAGGATGGCAACGAACTTGAGTGGGAGTCTCAATGAAATAGAAAATCTTTTTTATTTATATTCTACGGAGAATTTTCATAGACGGTGAATCCCGCTCCAAGTCAATCGCATCGTCAAATTGATACTTTGGTTCATATGAGAATCACTCCTTTTTTTTTTTGTGAGAATTAGGGACAAATTTGAATTGTCTATCTAATAAGTCTAACGGTTAAAAATAAGGTTACAAAACAAAAAAAGTAATTCAGACAATTTCATAAATATTACAAATTTTGAAATTTGTAATTTTTATAGAATTTGCCTTTATTTTTTCTCCTTTTTTTATTCTTCATTGTTCCTTGAACTTTGGTCTTTCTTCCCTTTGGAGTGGAGATCATGGATCCTGAGAGGTAAGGGAGAAAAAGAAATTGTCTTCCCTAGTTATGATGCACAAGTCAGCCCACCTATACTCTAGCCTAATATTGCCCATGTAATATAATGGTCATGTTTGGTAATATAGTTAACTTATTAGTTAATTTTAACTTATTTAACAATTATTAGTTGTTTGATTTGGATAAACAATCAATATGAGTATTTGACTAATTAACTTTTTATAACAACTTAATGCTTTAAAATGCTGAAATTTAAAAAGCTGCTCAAAGCTACTTTTTCGATCAACTTTTTGAGAAAGTCATTTTACATGTCATTAGCTATCAGCTAACAACTAATTTACCAAACACTTTTCTACAATCAATTAATGTTATAAACTAGTCAAACTCACTAACCCAATAAGTGAACATCTATTTACCAAACACCCCCATAATATATCAATAATTATTGTGTGAACCATGATCTATATAACTCTATAGATTATACTATCAAATAATGTTATATTCAATACACAAATAATGTAATTTTAATATATTAAAAATTTACATTGTGTTCAAGAAAAGTACGTTTTTTAAGTATTAACATTATTTTATATAATGTACATTTAGTACACAAATAATATATTTTTTTATATTAAAAAAATATTTTTTATTATGGTCCACATACCACAGTGCGGACCAATAATTTTCCATAATATATTATGAGAAAAAGCCGAAATGATATAAATAATGTACTATTTGAGACGCAATCAAATGGTGAAATGGATTTGTTGGGTAACATCAGCCCTCACGACAAAACTTGACCATTGTTTCTCCAGTCATTTCTGTTCAACCATAATAATTCGTTTAAATTAATATTAATTTTAATCATTTCGAATAAAAAAATAATATTATAAATTGATTAATAAATATCAACATTTATTTATCAATGATTATTGATGTGGCTGCATTAAAAAAAATGGATTTGATAATTGGTTGGTGTATGGGGCCGAATATGGATTTGAGATATGCTTATTGATTATCTTTTAAGTTTGAGCTGATCAACTATATATGACGACTTACTTCCGTCACAATGCCTTCCTAGAGAATCACAAAGCAAGCTTCACCTACAGGGCATTTTAGGTAATAAATACGAGCTTTTTCGTAAATCAAAGACATCATTCAGATGTGATAATCTTGTGTGGTTGTACATGAGTATGAGATTTGAGTGTGGTTAATAATCATGACTAATTTAGATTTGATTCAGAATTGTTTATAATGTTTGACTCTTATCCGGAGAAAGACGTTATGGCAATGCAAACTTTTTTTTTTTTGAATACTACTAACTCTATTACAATGCAGTATCTGTCCATAACTACTTTCTCAACCTATTGAAGCAACGCGAACCCACCACCTCCCGTATAAAAGGAAGGGTTTGATGCCCCTGGACCACATGGTCCTTGGCAATGCAAACTTAAGCACAAGAGCTATAATTTATTATTTACAAAATTGAAAGCCAAGATTCATAACTTCAATATGCGAACAAGTAAATTAAATGTTGGGCTTTATCTTTACTTGTACTAGAAATGAAGAAAGGCTGGATTGGACTTGAGAAGTGCACAGAACACCATTATCATCATGCCCATGAATATATTCCAAGCTTAGTTTTGTTGGTTCACTTTATCCCAAGAGCTCGATTCTGTGGAGACTATTCAAGCCAAATTTGAATTAATTTTACAATAATAAAAATATCATATCATATACATAAAAATAAAATAAAATAACGTAATAACATGTAGCAAGTGAATTGCGTATAAGTGAATTTTCCGCAACCTTAATGTGGTTTTGTAATACTACATGTATGTATTCTAATTATACAAATTTCACTTTAACATGACATATGCTGTGAGGCTTAAGAAATTCAATGATTTGATAATCAATTAATTATAACATTATACAAGTTTTTTTTTTTTTTTTTATGATGAGAGATTATGCACTTCGTAAACCATGCTCCAGTATAATAGTCCACAAACTATATAAAAAAATATAAATCGCACTAAGAAAATCATGTGCAAAAGACTATATATATTGGACAGAGGCCGGTAAAAACCAAGTCTAACCCCCGGTGGTTGAGGATTATTAGCAGAAGAAGCCGGTAAAGGGTTTAAAGGGTCAAATCTAACCCCCAACATTTTAAAAATGTATGGCGGCATATAAAAATAAAGTTAAGTCTTCGTTACTATCTATATCTTTTGTCATAAGTGGTAAGCACTTAATCATAACCAGTGATATTAGACCAGAGTCAAGTTATATACTCAACTCACTCGATCTTAGTTTGAGGCATCACTTTTCAATGTGATTAGCCTGGCACCGAATATTGCAGTCCAAAAATGGATATATGCGGTTAAGTTTTGTGTTGAATACAATATAATTTATGTTATTCCCATTGGGAATAATTATTGACGCGGATAGGCCAAAAAGATAAGGCAACAGTCAAGGTTCGATTATTGCACTAATGCCAGTGTGCTTCAGTATCAATTACTAATTAATTGAACAACTTTTTCACTAAAGTATAGTTTTATTATTGTTATTTTGAGTGAAAAAGAAAAATCCGTAATTATTACGTGAATGTATATATTGAATAAACTTTGTTTTTTGTAATAACCTGTAAATTATATAAGAAAGCTAAGGAACCACATGCATATATTATTAGTCTATATATATTTATATATTTCAATCAATATTCAATCCATATATATAATTATAAAGTTAATTAGTAAATGATGAAATTAGATTTTGTAACTTGTAAATCAAATAGAAAATTATCTAGTTTAAAATATAAGGATAATTGCAATATATAATGCAAGGAATGGAAAAACTTATTATTCTTATAAGATAAGGTAATATGTAATTTTAGGACAAAGTCCTATTTAAATTTAAGAGAAACATATACAAGTCTTAGTCTTACTCTTAAACTAAAAAGGACTAAAAAAGTTATAATACTCAACCAGGCCTATCCGAACAACTGAACAAGGATATCTATGCTAGCTTACTTCTATAAAGATTAGGATTACTTCAATTGTTATACATACGCGTTCTACAATATCTCACATCCTGAGCTTCTAGCCCAACTCTTTTATCTCAACCCATTATCTTGTTGGTTCAGCCAATAACATAAAATGTTTAACCTAAGTTGATCTAGAAAAATTCAATTTTATTATCGATCTCACAGGAAAAATGAACATATTTAAGAGAGATAAAAGGGAGAAAGTCACATACTCCATGTAATTAACATTTGATAAACTTAGTGCAAAACTAAACAGAATACACACAAATGCATTGTTACAAGGGATTAGGGATTAACCGCTAATAAACCCACTTTATTTTTCCAACAAACAACACTAAATTAAACGACCTTAAAACGATTTCGTTATGTCCAAAGTTCAAACTTCAAATTACAATGAAACCTTAAAACTCTCAATTGTACGACTCATAGATCGCGGCGGGCAGGCGCGGCGTAAGCAGTGCTTTTATCGGTTTGGCCTTGGGCATAGTAATCCCCGGGCCCTCACTCATGTCCACGGGCATGTCCGAAGGCGTGGCGAAATCGAAGCCTTGAAGCAACCTCGCAAATATGAAGTGCGCCATCTTCAACGCATACGCAGATCCCGGACACGATCTTCTCCCCAACCCGAACGGCATCCATCCGAATTGCCGAGCCAGCCCGTCTGGGCCCGACTCGATCAAAAACCTTTCGGGCTTAAATTTTTCGGGCTCGGGCCAAATCTTAGGATCACGGTGTAACTTCCACACGTTTGACGAATAACTGTGTGCCCTTTGGGATGTGGTAACCGCAGACCTCGCAGTCTTCGATTGCTTCGTGGGGTACGATGAAAGGGACCACGGGGTATAGCCTCATGCATTCTTTGACCACTGCTTGGAGGTATACTAGGTTGTCGGTGTCGGAATCCTCCACCCATCTCTCTCTGCCCACTTTGGCATCTATCTCTTCTTGAATCCTCTTTGTTACGTCTTTGTGGTTCAGTAACATGGCCATTATCCATACCATGTTGGACACCGCGGTCTCTGCAGCATCTTGAAGCATCGTCTATCACAAAAAATTGGGATTTCACTTTCATCATTAGCTTTTCTTGGGTAACTACTAATCCATAGTCACTACTTAATTGTATGCATTAAATAAACTCAAAATGTTGACTCTAGCAAGTAAAATATCAATAATTCAGCTCATATTTAATGAACTCTTCAAATCAAGAAAGTCAACTTTGAAACTTTATAATTACGAAGTCAACAGTCCAACCAACTTGACTGACTGCATCATATCATAATTGACAGACTCAAAACAAGAAATTTAAACTTGAAATTTGTTTGTTACCAAATTAACAGTTCGATCAACTTAGCTGGGTATTGGCCGTCAAGCACGGGATAAACTTTACTTAATTTGGAATCTTAATAGAAGAGGATTGCATTAAAATAAAACAGGCTAAGTTACTTTATCTCCTATTATAATTGAATTTATAATATTGTGGTTATAACCGAATTTGTAGTGTATAATAGATTAATAGTGTACTTACCACTGCAGTTGCTTTGATTATAATGTCACGAGTGTAATTCTGACCGGCGAGGAATTCCTCGTCCACCTCCTTCATCATGATGTCGATGAAGTCCGGATCTTCGCCGGCGGGGAGGGGTCCTCGCCTCACATGCTCATCAATCCAGCCTTGAAGAATCACGTCCGTTCCGTCGGAAACTTTCTTCATGGTTCGGACGAGCCCTTCGATGTCCAACCAGTGAAATATCCGGAACGGGAACGCGTCCGCCGAGCTGAACTCTCCGGTGAGCGTCATGAAATCCTTAAACGCCTGTCTCAGAACCACGGCGTCCTGGTTGTCGAACCCGTGTTCCACGGAGTAATCGTACCTCTTCTTCGCCACGATTTTCGAGATGAAATTTAAGTTCACGTACCCAATCCATTCCTCCATGTCCACCTCCACCTTGCGGTTCTTCGTGACCGAACGGTAAAGTTGTTTCACCGAGAAGTTCATCTCCGAGATCCAAATGTGTTTCCACTTGTCGAGTTTCGTGGTGGAGAGGAGCTCGACGACCACCATTTTCCGCATCTTTCGCCAAAACGCGCCGTTGGTGAAGGCCAGCGCGGCGTTGTCGTAGCCGAGGTATACGCCGGCGCATATGTTTGGGCGGCCGGCGAAGGCCTTGTCGTTGGTGGTGAAGCAGTCCTTGACGGCTTCCCAGCTGCTGACGACGAGGACACGTGGCAGGCCGAGACGGATGATGAAAACCGGGCCGATTTTGTCGGCCATGGTTGCCAAAGTTTTCACCAGATGAGTTTCTTTGCTGAATTCGTAAAGGTGGCCGAGGATCGGCAAACCGCCGGGCGGCTCCGGCGGTAATTTCTTGGTTTTGGACTGTTTTCGCAAGGAAAGGTAGAGGAAAGGAAGGATGAAAAGCCCTGAAATGGCTAAAACTCGAGTGAGAGCATCCATGGCAGTGTGAACTCTGATGTCTACTTAGTTAAGTTGCTCTTGTGTATTCAATGGACGTTTGTATATATACACGTACATTTAGCACATTATTGAAGCTTTCCATTCTTCTTAATTTGAGCCAATCAGTTATGGACAAATTAAACTAAATTATGATATATATACAGACTGATCTAGTAGCATAATATACAAAGACTCTTAGATGGTTAATTAATTAGTGTTTTTGTATTTAAAATATGTTTTCTATAACAAATTTACTAAAATTTCATAAAATATAAAAAGTTTTAGAACATATATATACTACACATATTTTAATCATTGGACCAAAAATTAAGATGTAGAAAATAGCAATCTTCAATTGATCTGATCCGGCTTCCAAATCGTTAAAAGGAGTGGCTGGGGTGGTAGGGTTTATGTCAAGTTGCAGATCAGAGCAACAATCTACTAAATTAAGAACATAGCTGAGGATTCTTCACTTTAGACAACATTATTATCATTGGTGAGTAGAAAGGAATTGAAAGTGATGAATGGCCTCCATGAAACTGTTACACTCCATTATTGACCTTAAAATATATTATCCCATAGATGTCACCTATTGTGGAGAGACTGTAAATTCGATTCCCACTCCACAAAAGTGAATTGCCATTATGGGACTGATTGGTACGTTGGGTATGGATGGTTTAGTATTCAGTCTCAGCCTAAGTCGTCAAACTTAGTTTAGGTTATTACAAGAATTAAGACATTTAATTTAGCGACAAATCTTCAGTGACACTTCATAATTTAGTCACATATAATATTTTTTTGTGACTAAAAAATTAATTTGTCACCATTGTGATAAATGTGATAATTTTTTTAGTCATGAATTGTATAGTAATTGTGTCAACTAGGTATTTGTTACAAATAAGCCGTCACTATTAATAGAATTATAGTGTCGTAACCAAAGTTGTCACTAAATGTATGTGCATATTGACGGCACTCATAGGATTGAGAATTGTAATATCCTCCCTGAAATACATACTCATCAGTACACAAATAATATATTTTTAGTATATTAAAAATGTAATTTTTTATGATTTACATAACTGTCTGGATTCTGGACCCTAATTTACTGTTTAATGGTGGACCCGTTTAATGGGGCATGACAAAATGTTGTCGTGATTGCTATTGTTGGGAAAAACGTTTTAAACAATAATAGGATAAAGCCAAGAAGAGGAGTTATAATTTGTAATTAAATTTGCATTTTCATAAGAGAAAAATATATAATATGCCATCGCATTCAATATATATCGTGCCTGCCATAATATATAATTGTTCATGAATATAGATTATACATTGTTCACGAACAAACTATGTTCATGAACATGCGTTGGTGTTTGGTTATTAAGTGTTCATGAACGTAAATAAACATGTTTGTTAACGTTAACGAACACTAACGACACTTAACAAACGACCACGAACAGGATTTTCAAAAACATTAACAAACGAGCACGAACACAAACACCCCAAAATTTTTAACAAATGAACACGAACAGTCTCCATTCGTTTATGTTCGATTTGTTAACAACCTTAATCAAGTGACATGTACTAATTCTACCAAATGGGAAGTCATGAGATGGAGGGTATTGACTCTTTGTGTTTCAATTGGTTGAGAAAATATAAATAAACAGATACTATAAAGTAATGGAGTTAGTAGTACTAAAAAAAAAATCACGCTTACACCCACACACTACACAAACAATATTAACACATGTGTGTGTGTAAATGTGTAATTAATATTGCAATGGGTTGGTATAATCTTGCAAACAATGGATTATACTATCAAATAATGTACATTCAATACAAAAATAATATAATTTTAGAATATTAAAATTTTAAATTATATTCAAAAAAATATATTATTTTAGTACTGAAAATACATTATTTGTTATGGTCCACACAATAATTTTCCAAGAACATGGGCGTGGAAGACAATCATTATTCCATGGATCATGGTCCACATATTTGTGTGAACCATAAATAAAAAGTACATTTTTAATATACTAAAAGTAAATTATTTGAAAGTACATGATTTTTTATATATTGTCAAATAATGTACTTTCAGACTTCAATACACAAATAATGTACTTTTTTTGAGAATAAAAAAAAAATCTATATTGCATTCATTGTCCACACAGTATGTAAACCAGGTCTACACAATAATTTGCTCATGTTCTTGACCCACAATCATCACCTCAATTGGGCCAACCTATGTATTTGGCCCATCTAATTCACAGATTGGAGCCCATTATATATGCTTCCGATCCATGCAAGCTATATACAATCGTTATACCCTGCACCACGGTGCACATAGCAATGTGCACCACGGTGCACATAGCAATGTGCACCACGGTGCACATAGCAATGTGCACCACGTACGTAAAACGACGTTGTTTTGGTGTTAGTAGACGCGGACGCGAATGACTTAGGGAATTCATATCTATAATACACATAATCATTATCAATAATACACAGAACGTTTACCTAGAATACACAGAATGTTTGCCCAGAATACACATAATATTGACACAAAATATACAGATGTTAGTGTACGCGAATGGCTCCAGAGAATTCATTATCTATAATACACATAATCATTATATAGAATACACAGAAGGTTTGCCTAGAATACACAAAATGTTTGCCCATAATACACAGAATATTGATGCACATAATACACAGAACTCATCCTCCTAACATTCGAATGCACAAACACATCACAACTTCTGTTAATAACATGAATACACATAATATTTACACAAAATACATAGAACTCATTCTCCTAAACATTCGAATGCACAAACACATCACAACATGTGTTACTAACATGAAATCACAACATGTGTTACTAACATGAATACACATAACGGTTGCCTATAATACACAGAACGGTTGCCTAGAATACACAGAATGATTGCCTGGAATACACAGAATATTAACATAAATACAGAGACTGGCCGAAATGGGAAACGTGATTTCCAAAAAAAAAACGGACGATTAGTTTACAATGCTCAAAACAACATCGTTTAGGTACGTGGTGCACATTGCTATGTGCACCGTGGTGCACAGTATAATTTGCCAGCTATATATCTTCCTTCAATGTATAATTCTAAATTTATCTCATCTTATTTCAAAGTGCAGTTATAAAGTTTGCAAATTTATGCAATAGTACTACCGTCCTTCCAATTGTTATTCCGTGTTTTACTCCTCGCTTACCTGACATATTCTGATTCATCTAATAAAAAGAGTGACTCATACTTTTTATTACTCTCTTCCTCAGTTCTTTTTTATCACGACACATGACAAGAGTTTTACTCTATAAACAAGCCACATTAAAATTCAGAAATATGTCCACTTGAAAAGTTGCTTTGATTGTATCTTATTATTCATCCATTGTCTACAAAATAACTGTTTAAACCTAAACATACCAACACCTACCCCCCAAAAAAAAAAAAAAGAAAAAAACCCCAAAAAAAAAAAAAAAAAACCTTCACGCACAATTGAGAAACCAAAATAATTGGCATATATAATTCAAAGACCAAAAGAAAAATATTAGTAATACACATTTAATATTTATGCAATTATGTATATTAAATGTATAACAAGATGTTTGAAGTAATTTCACAGCAACAAATGTATATCAACTATAGTATATTAGTAGTTACATCATACATTAGTACAACATTGTGATGAGGTTCCAACTACTTGGTTCCTAGAGGACATTAAACACCACCACACATCCATTTTATCCATTTCATACAACATTATATATATAGTTCTATAGCTCTACAATTATCTTCCCTGTGGCATGTCCCTCAATGCTCCTAGTCCAAGAATCTTCTGCCTTGCTAAGAGGGTATTTTGAGTCTATAACAGTTTTAAGCTTCCCCTCTTTCACCAGTTTAACCAGGCAGTCCAGGTTCTCAGCTTTGGCAGATAAAACCAATGGCACCAGCTGCTTCTTCGAGAAGCTGAGCTTCTTGAGGGCAACCGTTAAGTAGGTCCCGGGGGTGGGAGTGAGATCGATTACCTTGCCGTTGTCGCTGAGATTGGGGTCGAAGGTAGACCAGGGAATTCCCGAGGCGCAGTGGATGACTATGTCGTATTTCTGGCCTGATGAGCTCTGAAGAGCTGCCCCCTCGGGGGTCTTGTAGTCGAGGACCTCGTCTGCGCCTAAGCTCTTCACGAGCTCGATGTTGCGCGCCCCGCACGTGGCTGTGACGTGCGTGTTCCCCAGCTTTGCCAA
>CM008342.1:46779411-46791914 GCA_002525835.2 Ipomoea batatas | reverse complement strand
GTTAAAAACCTTGGGCTAAGAAAAAAACCAATGGGAAAAAATCATAGCCAAGGAAAAAAGGGCACAACTTTAAACGCCTATGCGGAGGAGTTCGGGCTGGAAAAATCGACCATATAGTTCGTGACTTGCGCTGGTTGCCTCGTAAAAAACCTTGGGCTAAGAAAAACCCCATGGAAAAAATCATAGCTAAGGAAAAAAGAGCACAACACAAAGCGCTAGTCTTTTAGACTATAAGGGTCGTCCGAACTCTACCGATCGAGGGATCGGATTTGCGTTACGATTAAGAGGTTGAATTTTTACCGATCTAGGGATCAATATACAAGGCCCGTGGTCGGGTCCCCGATTCGGATATCAAACATAAGGCCTGTGGTCAGGCTTCCGACCAAGAGATCAGCGTTGATCCAGAGATCGTACGTAAGGCCTTTGGTCGGGCATCTCGATCAAGTGACCGGAATATGAACTTTTCCACCTAATGCCTTTGCGACTTTTGGCTCGACGACCAGAATATGATCTTTTTGATCTAATGCCTTCTCGGCCTTCGGCTCGGTGATCGGACTATGATCTTTTCGATCTAACACCTTCTCTACCTTCTGCTCTGTGACCGAAATACGATCTTTTCGATCTAATGCCTTTTTGGCCTTCGGCCTTGGTGACCGGAATATGATCTTTTCGATCTAATGCCTTTTCGGCCTTCGGCTCTGGTGACCGGAATATGATCTTTTCGATCTAATGCATTTTCGGCCTTCGGTCCTGGTGACCGGAATGGTGCCGGGATTTTTCTCGGACTTAATGACGCCGATGGTGACTGTACCATCTTAATCAGGCTTCGTACACATCTAACCTGCATACAGACCATATTTACATTTTGCAGAACAATATTAGGTTATAAATTTGTATGGTCGAGGGCATTTTCCCCCGCCAGTCTAGAGATAGCAGTTTTTTCTGACTTTTCAATCGTAACCGATCTTACAGATCGCAAATGGGCACCTTACTCCCAACGCCCTAGAACTGGGTAAATAAATTGGCACTTGCTACCGTGATGGGCCCTAAGCCCAAAAGACCAGTCCGAGGACCATAACGGGCATCTCGTTCCCACAAATTAGTGGGCACTATACACCCAAAAGATCGGTCTGAGGACCATAACAGGCACCTTGCTCCCGTAGTGGGCACTATACACCCAAAAAGATCGGCCCAATGACCATAACGAACGGGTGCCTTGCTCCCGCAATGAGCACTATACACCCAAATAAATTGGTTTGAGGACCATAACGTTTTCTCGACCGTCGTCGTAGCGTTTTTTTCGACCGCCGTCGTATTTAGCTATGCCGAGATTTGACCCCGGGCTTACAATGCCGTGGTGGACGGGCCGACCTAACCGGACTTATTACATTTAAATTCGCTATTACAAATTTCTACGTATGGGCTAACTTATACAATTTAGCCATACATTTTACAATTTAAAACTACTGCTATAACTTATAAATTTTAAAATTCGATCAATCTGCACGTAGCTCTGTTCGGGAAACTCTTCTCTGGTGGAGAATTTCAGACCGTTGGATTTAAATGGTGAGCCGGCCATATGCATAGCCATATTGGATTAAATCCGTCCGATCTCGCCGTAGTCACACGATCAAGGAGCTGTGGTCAAAAGGGATTTCCCTATTCTGAGAAGTGACACCGTCCACATAGGAAACACCTTTTCATAACAGTCGCCAACAGAGCACACGGCGAACGGCTTCCTTCGCAAATCTAATCCATCGGTGGCGGAGGATTAACGGAGATGAGGCTCGAGAATCCGGTCCCACTTCGACAAATATATATGACTTCTATAGTCGAGGAAACAGAGACACGCTACTTGACCTGGAGGTCGGGAAGTGCGTTCATCGCGACCATGCTCGGCGTTGAGACGACCTGATGTCTATATAGTCTTCAAGATCAGCATTGATTGTCAAAAACATCATTTATGAAGTGCTTCTCCGATCTAGTCCACCTGATTTGTTGTGTTATGGCAGGTTCAATCGCGCCTGCTCCGGATAGTCAGGGAGTTTTGAACTCATCGGGTAACACAGAGAGAAGGTCAGGGTCGCTGTAGTAGATATGATTGGAGCCGAGCTCGGCGATAACCATGACTTGGCTGTATTCTTCCGATTTCGCCATTTCAAGAATTCCGACCTCCCCAATCCTAGCCCCCGTACTGAAATCGATTTTCGAACTGGTCGCTATTGATTTTGGAAATCCTTGGTCGGCCACAAGAGTTGTGTTCCGGCTATGAACAAAGTTTAAACGATGATGACTCCTGCATTGGTGCAGGAATGTACTGAGTTTGTGGTAAGTAGATAACCATTTGCATGGCGCAAACCGGTGTCCTGGTCATCCCACAAACGCCATTAGCTTGGGAGAAACCGAGTAGTTTAGAAGTGTATGATCAGAGTCTCGGAGCAATCAAGAGATGCCCAGCGACTGCGAGGTGGAATGGCGTTCTGCGGCCTTCTCAAAATGGTAACCAACCTTGGTGGCGCCTGCAGTGCATATTTTACACCTTGAGTTAGGACGAATTCTCGGTCGGGCAACCTCTCCGGGCTCGTGCATTCCCACTGCTGCAGTAATATCTGGCATGGTCGGTTACCTCGGAGATTGTTCGGATTCTTCAATCATGCAGATTAAGATGCCCACCACCCTACCACCGTCTGAAAGTGATCGAGTTCTCCATGTTGCTTCGATTGGGGTGACGGGAATTGTGCTCGCACCGGCGGATTAATTCTTTTGCTTCGGAAAAAAAAATTCTCGTCGTTGATCATCTGTGGCTATCAGCTCGGAAGGTCGGAAAGTGCATTCAACCGTTTGAGTCATCGCCTTGCTGACCGGGAACATCGCTCATTCGACCTAGAAGCGGTGCCGATCGCGTGGTGACTCCGGCTGCTTGTTTGGGAAGTTTAAAGCTGTGATCGGTTTCGGTTCCGGCTCGAGAATTCTCCACAAGTGATGAGCTTGAGAAATGGTCGGGAATCGTGTGCCTATTAGCTCGAGAATCCAACCCGAGCCTCTGACTTGGCTAATAGCTCGGAGTTGACCGGGAAGTATGGACAGCGATACTGAGAATTGAATCGACCATGCATGAGCACTACCACCCTTGGAAGGCTTTGATCAAGGCAACATCGGCCATCAGCAGTGTCGTTTCTTGACTACCAGATTCAGGTAGATGCCCGATAATCTATTTACTCGACCAGAGAGTCCAGCCTACAGGTGAGGTTGTTGAAACTCTGGTCGCTGTTGTTTCTTTGCCCGGTGAAATAAAAACAACAGTGCCCGCTCACTCTCTAATGGCTTGCAGGTTCAGATGATCGGTAATGCAGTAACCTGATCAGCTAAGCTCGTTCAGAACGGCTGGGGTAACTTTGCCACTTCATGTTGCTCGGGTGGTGCTTAAATGATGATATCCAGACCCACTGATTTATCGTATTATAGTCGGTTTGATCACATGATGATGCTATTCGGCCAATAAGATGAAGTCGTGGCCAGAGTTCAGCTTTATTTTGAGCGGAGGGCTCTGATCTATGAATCATGGGCGGCCTGTAGCTTCTGCCAAACCATCGGAGTTTTTTTCTTATTCCTCTCCGTCTTAGTTTTCACCGTTCACCGCCGTCTCTCAACCAGCTGTCAGAGCCTGGTGATCGTCAAGAACCTGTGAGTGCACATCAGCGTGGGTGGCGACGAAAAGCGGCACGACCCAAGTAGTGAACCCATCTACTTGTAGTTCTGGTGAAGCTAATGCAGTGATCAAGCTGGATCTTGACGGTGGTATTACCATACGGCAGTTCCAAGTCTCCCAGGTTTCTTCGGGGCTGGAGCATAAAGACACCATTTTTACACTTTCAATCAATCATGGCTGTAATCATAGTGAAGACAAATGGGCAAAACACTACAGTAGCTACCACAAGATTTTGCTTGTGGGTGAAGGAGACTTCTCATTCTCTACCAGTTTAGCCACTGCCTTTAGCTCTGCTCATAACATGATTACCACTTCTCTCGACTCTGAAAAATTTGCGAGTGAAAACTATAGCGAAACAATTTCCAACATGGAAGAGTTGAAAAGAATAGGATGCATGATGATCTTTGGTGTTGATGCTACTCGCATGGCACACCATCCCAGCTTGATTGGATTGGTGTTTGATCGCATCATTTTCAATTTTCCATATGCGGACAGATGGATTCTACAGCTCATGGAGAATAAAGTTTATTGCTAATCAGCTGGGGCTTGAACTTATAAAAGCTGTCGGGAAACGTAATCTCGGGCCTTGACTGATCTACGTGCATCGTCTAAATGACCGGGATCCGGGCAAGCAATATACCATATAGAACTTCACGCATGCTCGGGAGAATTCGTGCAACTCTGAGTGCAGTACAGTGGGTAACACAAAGGGATCGCTAGTGCTGCTAACATCTTGATCATTCTCATGCGAGCGTGGTTGCGCCGGTAGGAGAAACCAAATACACGTACACCCAGATGTCGCGAAGCCGGAACAGCCGGGTCAGATGGCTCTGTCGAACACACGATCAAGGATTATATGATCAGTATAAATGACTAAGACCAGCCTACTTGAATTTTTGCGCCACGAGCAGATGATCCGCGTGGTCGGCGTGTCCCTGGGAAGCTCTGGGAAAGCTTGGCGAAGCTCCAACAAATAGTCTTGATTGGTTGCTTTACTTGCTGCTCAGGAAGATGATTAGCAAACAGGTGGCTAGGAAGTCTCGCTCGACCCTCTAACTCTCGGTTCACCCAGACGCAGTAGCTCCAGATGACTACCCGAACAGGATCATACATGATGGTTTAGCTCCTGGTCTTGGAGGTAACTGATAATGCGGTCGGGAGGCTCACGATGCTCGGGTCGTGTACTGATTACATGCTCAACAGGGACTCTGTTTGTAGATCAGCCAATTTATATTGTTGCCCATTGCTCACAACCCAGGGAAGATGGTTAATGAGTATCTGATTGAGACACCCCTTTTTTTTTTTTTTTAGTCCTGGATTACTGTAGTACCGTGCTGAATATCTAAAAAGACAAAAAAAAAAAACAGGGATGATTGTGGATACGATGTGACCAGAACCGAGCTAAGAGGTATTACTAAGGTTACTCCGCGCCGAGATTGATCTTTGCTCGGAACCTGGCGCTCATCGGCTCGGGAACAGTGTGCTTTGAGAAATGATCAGGAACTCCATGCTCTCGGTCACTGGTTCCTCTACTGTAATCGGAACCGATCTCAGGTTGACGAAGGAACCTCTGATTGGATCTCAAGTCTGCCGTGTCGACTGCCATCAATCTAGGGCGCCCCCGCTGTTGGACAACCGGGTGTAAACTGAATAAAAAGATCCCGCCGGATTGATGAAGCACGAGTGTTTTAATGCCGGGTGCTCAGCTCGGTTTCATAGGCACCTACTCTGCGATCGGTCTGCGGCTGTCAAATTCCCGAACAAAACAAGGGCTAAGAGCTGATAATAGAGCCCGCAACACATGTAATCTCAAACCGGGAGCGGTTAGCCCAGAGATTACTTGATCGGAGCAGAGTGGTCTGGATTTTGAGCTCACTCCTCTGTTTTCCCGTTCTAAAAACTGAGAGACGACCAAGAGGCTGATCGGGAAATAAAGTCGGATGACGATAATTGCTTCGTGAATTTTTTGTTCAACCTCAGAACTGATCTTGGCTGAGGCTTATTGCTTCCAAAGAAGATACAGGTGCTGTATTTTTCGATCGCCGGTTGCGAAGGTGATTTGGGATCCGTCCACAGCTTTCATGCACACCCATGCGTCACGATCGGGAACTCTCTGTCCTTACGAGTGATCGGGAGTGACGACCACTAACCTTCATGCCCGCACCGGATTCAACATTTCAACATTTCAACATTTGCAAATCATTAACTATTTCGACCTGCATGATCGCCGGCCATCGACATATTTGAAAGATAAAACTGGAGACTGCTCGGCGATATTATATTCATGATCTCAGCGCAGTTGAAATTCCATTTGGCCAAATCTTTAACGATCGCAAAGCCGAATGACGACTTCGGAGGTGAGTTGGAAACTCTGTTAAACCAGCTGCAGGGAACCTCTGGCTCGAATGTCCTATAGTTGCATGCCCGCTCGAATGTCCTAGAGTTTGTGCATTTACATCTGTAGTCTTGCGATCAAATGGCCAGCATAGCTATGGGAATTTACAAATTTTTCAGAACTTGCCCGGTAGATAAGGCCCGACCGTCCAGATTTAATACGCACACCGCAGATAACCTGCAATCTGTGTCATATACGTTTGGAGGTTCAGACATATGTTTACAAGTTGGCGCTTAGGAAGGTGCCAATCGCAGGATCGCTTGTGGTCGGGAGCCCGGAGCTCATTACCTAGGATAGGATATCAGTTCATCAGTCGCCGCGATCTGTGGTCGGAGCCTCCCTTCGAATCAGAATTGTGGCACTGTTGCGCGACTTTTCCTTTTTCATTTTTACTTTGCGTCTTTAGTTTCTCTTTCCTCCCACTACCACCTCCACCAATCGGATTGCATGCAGTTTAATTATTTAACCGCTATTTTCTTCTCTTTCACCTTCCACCGCCGCACCCCACCAACCAGAGTGCATGCAATTTGATTCCAGAGACATGCATTGGCCGCCGGACATTCTAGATCGGGGAAAGGATGGTGACGAAAAGAAGCTTGAAAATGAAGGTGATGATGAGATAAAATAATGATAATCACGCATGCGAATCAAATTCTGGAATTGGAATTTGAAATTCTGAATTTCAGTGGGCATGGTAATCTTTGGCCAGTAGAATAACAATGGCTTTGGAATTAAGATTTGGCTGTAGGTTCTTGACCCATTCCCTCCCCTTTTCTTCATTATAGCCGAACAAACCATGGATTGAAGCGAATAAATTTCCCTTCTCCGGCAGCACTACCGTGACGAACAGGGATTAACCAGGAATTTTCGTCTCGCTTTCTCCACCACAGTCGAAGAATCGAACGTTTATGAAGGCAGGAGATGCTTGGTCACGAATCTGGTTCTCTATAAGTCTTGTTGACGTTGATGTTTGCCATCCCTTTGTAGCTATATAATTTGGTTTTGATGTCTGAACAATGGATTGCATGGGTGATTTTCTGGGCAGGTTTGAAGTGTTCTTTGATGCCTGCAAGGCAATTTCTCGCAGGTGCAGTTGGCCAGCCGGAATTTGCTGTTGACGTCGGAGACAATCACAGGCAGGAAGTGTGTTCTTGATCTTATCTCCATTTCTTGCATATTGAAGAGTTGAACTTCCCTGTTTGACTTGATCGTTGCAGGAACACGGCTTCTAGCTCGGTCCCCACAGACGGCGCCATTTGATAGTGTTTAATTCCACCTTGTATTTATTTGTATAGCAATGTGAGTAAAATATAATGTAAATCAGTATTTGGCCCTCAAATCATCTCCTTTATTTATTATTCTTGAGGAGTAACATAGAGAGAAGGGAGAGCTTGGCTATTGTGAACCATGGAGAGAGAGAAGGGACCAAAACCCCAAAAAACCCTTAACTTGAAGGGCTAAGGCCCTTTATATAGGCGCTAGTCATGTACCCAATACCGTATAAATACCCAAAATACATATAACGTACTTAGGACCGTATACTCGGGGTATATTTCCTATCAACGTCCATAATTAAAGGAGATTAAAAAAATTATGATAATTATTCCAATTCACATATTATTATGCTTGCGAATTACGTCCATATAATTATGCAAATTATTACACATATAAAATTATGCCAATGGTTATTTTTGAATAAAATCTTAATAATTATGATAATTAAGAAATTAATTCACACATTATACTTTTATTACTCTATTTTTTTTTATATTTGACGTAATATTGATTTTATCTAATCAATTAAGGAAATTTATCATACACATATTACGGACATAATTAAAGGAAATTAAACATACAAATATTACTGACATAATTAAAGAAAATTAAACATACACACATTACGTTCATAATTAAACGGACATCATAATTAGCAGAATATTAATTAAGAATAATGTATACTCCTTAATTACCATATAATATTCATAATAAAATGACCTCATTTTTATTGGAATTCATGATAAATTTTCAAACATCATTATCTTACTCTAAGACTTCTAACTATAGCACCTACATTAAAACAAAAAAAAAAATTAACCAAATTAATTACACAAATAAAACCCTAAGGATAAATATAAAGTATACCCTAAAGAGCCAAATTATGTTTGACATGTTTAGGTAGGATTGTAGCTCTTGATACATTATACAACCCAACTATTAGACAAAAATACACAACAAATAAAACATGCCCATAAATCAAACATAACATTCATGAAATAAGGTTAATCTATACACTTAAAAGAAAGCATAGTTAATCTATACATACATGCCTTAGAAATATCTTATAATCAATGAAGTACTAGATAATTTACTCCCGTCATTATGAAATAGAGCACTAAATAGCTATAATTTTAGATAATTTACTTCATTAGTGATGTAAAATAAATATAAAAATTTACAATAACAATATAAAATATACTACCAATATAATGTCGTCTACAAAAAGGTTTTCAATAATAATGTGTAATTCAAAACAGTTATGTTATGTTTTCTTTTTATACAAAGATGAAAAAATTGTTATATATCTACATAGAAAATATATCATTCGTACAAATAATTTCTATAACTGAGTTGCTAGACAACAGGATAATTGTCCTAATTAATACAAATCATAAACATTGTTGATACATAAAATGTCTAAAGTTTCAGCACTGGATGCATATATATATACACACACACACACACACACACAACACACGGTGTCTATTAATTGAGCAATTATTTGCTCAAATTCAATCAATGATAACATCAGAAAACATAATCGATCAAACTCAATTTTTCAATTGCACTATATAATATTCGACGTTATAATTTACATAATTGTATATCAATCTAAATATTCTTAACATATTATAGTAAATTTATTTCGTGCAACGCACGGGCGAAAATACTAGTTACAGTACAATAATAAGTATTAGGCAATTACACTAATATATGTGCAATTATACTTTTATAACTTAAGTATATTCGTTTTCACCATATCGCATTTAGTGTTTTCTTCCTCCTCCATATTTGAATGAATTAATTTTAATTATTATAAAAAATCTAACAACTCATGTTTAATTAATTTTTTTAAGTTTAAATAATTTAAAATTTTCAAAAGGAAAGTGTAATTATTTTTTTTAAAATGTTTTAAATAATTTTTAGTCAATTAGTAATATCCTTTTCCTTTTTTAATTTGCCTAATTTCCATTTTCTTTTCTATTAGGAATTTTTTATATTTTCAATCAATTAGTAAAATCAGTTTTCTTTTCCATTTTATCTTTACTATTGTTTAGGCGAGAATTTCACAAAGGATGATTTTATTTGTATTAATAGTAGTATAGATATAGAAGTATAGATAAGTATTCAAATTATTATTATTAGTGTAAATAATAATTAATAAATTATCTTTTCTTATAAAATTACGCAAAATTTGTTTCCATTATTCTCACAATGATAATGGTTTAATTATTCTCAGAATTTGGTAAATAAAATTTTGTTACCAATTAAACGTTATTAGGTTTTTTTTACCAATTAATTAATAATATTAGTTTGTGCAAGAAAACTGAAGGGAGATATTTTACTTTTATTAATAGTATTGATACGTGAATATAGAAACATGCAATATTACCAATTAATAGATATTAGTTAATTTTCATTTTACATTTTCTTACCAAATAAGCTTTATTAATTATTTGACCAATAAAATATTTAATTAATTGACTAAAAGTTTGGGTTGGAAAATAAAATAGGAGGATTTTTCCTTTTATATATAGTACTATTTTTATACGCGCATTGCGCGAATGGGTTAATGCCCAATGTTTATATTTAAATAAATATTTGAAAGTATATCAATGCAAGATTATATAGAAGAAGTTTATACATGGGTAATTCAATGTCAAATATTTTTTATTTAAATATCTAACTCAAAGTATATGAATCCAAGGTAATATAGAAAATTCATTATAATTATTACTAAAATAAATGTTTGCAACCTTGTAAAATCGATAGTCTAAATATTTGGTTTAAAAATGATAGTCTAAATAAATACTCCCTCTGTCCCATTTTACTTGTCCTATTTACTATTCATTGGTCAAACCAACTCCTTTATTGCTTATTTTCTTTAGTAATTTTTCATTATTTTTAAATTTAATTTTTTGTGTTTAATAGTACTTTCAATGTAGTTTCTAAATATATAAATTTTATATATTAATGTTAAATTTAATATTATGAAAAATTGGATTAAAAATAACTTCAGTCAAGCCTCGTTAAACGAATCAGACATCCAAAATGGGACGGAGATAGTACTACTTTTAATTTGAATTTTTCTAAGTGTTCTTAATTCTCTTTTGAGTAACATTGTCATTGTCTTCATCTTTACTATTTGTTCTCCTCCTTTTTGTTTGTAGTGTGTTATTTGCAATTCGGTTATTGTTGGTAGCATAGATGACAACGTCATGCAATGAGATTATGATATAGGAGCTATGGACTTTCCTTTAGGTGTTCTGCTTGGGGTTCATTTGGTTCAACCATTATTGTTGAATGAGTTATTGTGGATAAAGAAATCCCTAGCTAGTTTAAGAAAAAAGATTAAATAAGTTAATAAAAATTTGAAAATTTAAAATATTATGTATTTCAAAGATATTGAAAGGTAGTTTCTCGCTTCAATTTGCTGGGTTATGAGTTATTTGAGTATTTTCATTGTCAACGAATCCCCCAAGTAGTTAATATGATTGGTTTCAAACTATTCTTTTTTATTTTTTTCATGGTATTAAAGAAATACATATGTTATTAAAGAAATACATATGTATCAGTTTTTGGTGTAACTACTAATTTATTTAATTCAATAAGAGTAAAATAGAGTGATTCCGCTTCAATTTGTTGGGTTATTATTTGAGTACTCTCTTTGTCAACCAATCCCCAAGTAGTTAATATAATTAGCTTCAAATTATTCTAAATTTTTTTTTTCATAGTATTAATAAAATACTTGGTAAATAAATATATAACATTATTTTGTACTATAACTTTGATATTTAATTACAAGATATAGTAAAAATAAGATAATGGACAATGTAATGAATATCAATTGATAAATTTGAATGTAAAAAATCTTTGCATGAGAGAAAATAAAGACAGTATAACTAATGAATGGCTCAAGTGTGGCCGTGCTCTCCCGTGCGGCCGTGCGGTCACACACTACTCAATGTTACGAAATACACCACTCAATGTTAAGAAACACACCACAATGAAACACACCACAATGTTAAGAAACACACCACAGTGCATATTTGTGTGGTGTATTTCTTAATATTGAGTGGTGTATTTCGTAACATTGAGTGGTGTGAACCGCACGGCCGCACGGGAAGGCGCGGCCACACCTAAACATGACCCTTATTTCTCTTATTTAATTTAATTTTTTGATAATGAATAATTTTTTCAAATAAAGGTATTGTAGACACATAATTCTAAATTAAAGAAATACATATGTATCATTTTTTGTTGTAGCTACAAATTTATTTAATTTAATAAGAGTAAAATAGAGTGAGAAACTTAATTATGTCAAATTTGATTGAGATGAGGTTCGAACCTAAGACCTTTCTTATAGAAATTAATGGATAAGTTAAAAGTTAACGGAATATTAACGGAGAAGAGAATATTTAACGGAAAACTTAACGGATAATCATAAAAGTAGGGTTAAATTAGGTAATCTCTATTAATAATATTAATTTGAATTATCTTAACCATCTATTTGATTAAATAATTTGACTGCCATTTTTTCTACCCATTTTAGGCCTAACTCTCTTTGGCTCTTATTAGTATAGTAGATAGATTCACCAACCCCGTCAGTTATTATTGTAATTCACCACTCACCCTGACCCCACTTAGAAGTTAGTGTACCTTTTAAAAGTTCTTCACTTCCAATATAAATTGTTTTTCATCTTAATAAAAATTCAAATAATATAAAATAAATTAAAGTTCAAAATCCATAATAAAAATAAATATAATATAAATATTATAACATAATAATTTAATTGTTCAAAAATTTTAAAGAAATATATATTTATCAAAATTTAAATAAATTTCATTCATTCAAAATTAAAATTAATAGTTAAAATATTGGGCGGACAAAATTTTTTATGTATGGTGTGTGTTTAGTTTATGTATATATACATTCAATTTAAACATGTGATATGTATTAATTTTAAAATCTATCACGATCAATCAATTAGTATCACCCAACAAATTGATCCATATGTGAGCTTGCCTGACTTAAATGAATATCTGTGGTAGGGGTGTCAATTGTATCCGTACCCGACTCCCCACCCCGACGGGGACGGGAATGAGGACAAAAATAGGAGA
>CM008342.1:46765712-46779190 GCA_002525835.2 Ipomoea batatas | reverse complement strand
GGTCAGAGGCTCCCGGTCTCTTTAGCTAGTATGTTAGAGCAAATAGCCAAAAGTCCTTCTGCTTGCATTAAATGCTCCTTTTATAGTGATGCTCGACGACGCTTCCGGTCTTCCGGCATGCAGGACGCGTGGCGGACATGCACCGGTCCTTCTACTGCTCCAGCGTGCTTGTGAACTATATGTGCGGGCGCGAGGTCTCAGGTTCGAAACCCCGCGAAGGTCCCTTTCTGCGGACCGGGCTCGGGTCCACCTGAGAGAACAGACCGGGATGGCAATCGTACAAGCGATCACTCTTCTTCCGTACGTACTGCTCGGGAGACCGGGACGGGAGACCGGGATTTATCCCTATCAACTAGCCCCCCAGTCCGGCCTTTTACGACCTCTGGAAGAGAAAGTCCGGGCTGTCCTACCGGTCCCGGGTTGCTCCGTTGACTGTCTGAGGGGCGACGTCAGCGCACGTCAGCCCTAGCACCTGTGTGTCGTGCTCCCGTGGTCCTCGAAATTTGGGCCTAGGCTAGACCTAGACCGCGGGAACCAAAACGCCGGCCTTCTCACTCCATCAACTATAAAAGCACCATCCCTACGCCCTTTCTCCTTTCTACGAAAAAACTTAAACGAGAGCTTCCCGAGCCATTAAGATTTCCCGAGCTGAACATCGTTGATTACGACGCGTTTCCGACTCATCTTCAAAAGGTAATTCTCTTCACCCGTCTTTGCATATACTATTGTCTCGCGGTTTTAGGCGGTTTCGGGTCCCGGGCTGACCTTAGTAAGACTCCTCCCTGTCCTTGCTAGGTGCAACCATGAGCGGATCGGATAGCCAAAACATGTCCTACCACATCTACGGCGGCTCAGTCGAGATCGGATCGTTCACGATCTCGACTTACAACTCCGACATCAATGCCATCGAGACTTATTCTGGAGAAACCGAAGGCTCCATTCGGGCTCATGACCGACCGATGGCCGAGGACGACGAAGCGGACTCCCGGCCTGTTACGGAACCCCTTTCTACAGAAGCAGGACCCTCAGGTCGAGGGAAGCCTGCTCCTACCGTTCACGGTAGAGACTGGTTCGCCGGTTTGCCGGTAGACTCTATTCCCCCAGAGGACGCCAGCAGGATCCGCTTGGACAACAGCGGCCTGCGGCGACATACCAGCCTCCTAACGCGTGGCGAGATCGAAGAGATCTCGACCCTGCTGACCGGGGTCGTTAAATTCGACACCCGACGATCGCTGGGGAGTATCATAAACCGGACGACCGGGGATTGGCTCGGGATGCACTGGGATTCCATCAAGGCCCCGTTGACCTTCCCGTTCCACCCCTTCTTGCTGGGCTTCATGAGGTACTACGGGGTTCTGCCCGGGCAGATCGCCCCGAACGCCCACTGTACCCTAGCGTGTTTCCCGCAGATATGCGCTCGCCACTGCCTCTCCGCGCCATTGGATCTCTTCCGCTACCTGTTCTCGGTCCGGGCTCTATCACCCAAACACGGGGGGCGGCGTCCTATGCATACAATCTCGCGAGCACTTCTGCAGGATTCTACATCTGCCCGAGAACAACAGAGGCTGGAAGGATCGGGTCCTGTCGGTCAAATACCCTTGGCCTCTTCCGGTCGACAGAGAGTGGCCGGTTTTTGCAACAGAGCACAAGCGGCCCAAGAAAAGCCGATCCCTCGATGACGCGACTGTAAAGGTCTCGGCCGAGGAGTATGAGTATGAGATCTTCCGATCTCCCGAGGAGTATCAAAAGGCGAACTTGGAGCCCCCCATATACGACCTACCGGAGAAATACACGCCCCAGAGGGCGGCGGTGACAGTAGCTGTCAGGCCTCCGCTTCCGGAGGCCGGTTCACGAGGTTCGTTGAGGTCGAAGACCTGAGGTCGGTGACTCGGTGAATGGGAGTTAATCCCTTTTGGGTTTTTGGTTTTCAGGCACTATGAGGAGCTTCCCGGTCTCCGCCCGTCCACCAGCCCCGGCGAAGAAAATTAGCCTCGGGTCCAAGAAGGCCGAGCCCCCGAAAACAACGGACCCCAGCCCCGAAGCCCTGGTCCCTACCGGGCTGCCCTTGGCCACCACGCATCCCTCCAGCCTGAGTGGCGATCATGGCGAGGCCAGGACTACCAAGCGCGGGAAGGAAAAAGAGACCGAGGTCGAGGAGGTCGCACCGGCGAAACGCTCTCGCCGCGACGGGTCCGGTGATCGACGTGCTGATGAAGCACGAGGATGAGCCTCCCGCAGCTCTGCTATCCAGGATCTACGCCGCAGCCCCGCCTCCGGAGAAGACGAGCGGATGGTCGACCGCTTTGGTCGGGGAGCGCATCGCCTGCGATCTGATCCAGGTAACTGTAGACTTATTCTACCGTGCTTTTCTTTTTATCGACCTCAGCTGCTGACCGGTAGTTACGCAGATGGCTCACTCTGTCACTGATCTCTTCGCCCAGGCTAAAGATGGGGACGAAATCCACCGTCGAGAAGTGGCGCCCCTGAAAGACTCCCTCGCCAAGCGGGACCAGAGGATCAGGGAGCTCGAGGGCAAGCTCAAGACGGCCGAGGAGACCGAGAGACGGATCTTGGAACGCGCGGATCTGGGGGGAGAAAATCCTGACCGATCCCGTCTTGCTCGCCCGTCACATCTGCAGAGGTCAGGAGACCGGAGAAGCCGTTCTCGCAGCAATCTCTCGAACTCCGGTCGGGGAGGACCTGATGTATGAGTTCGGCACTTGGGCCTTTAACAGTGGGCGAAAGGCGATGCAGAACGACGTCAGGACCGCCCTGGAGGTAGCGATGGACGAGGCTGACCTTCCGAATATCCTGGCCGTTCTCCCGGAGGAAGTGCCCGATCCTGGTCTGACCCCGTTCTCCTCGGTCCCGGAGGGGCGTAACCTGCCGGTCCCTGTTTTTGAGGTTTCTGCTGGACCATCGGCGGAGGTCGCAGCGACTGCTGGACCGATGACGGAGTTGTGGGCGACGCTAAGCGCCGGACCATCGGCGGAGGGCGACGCTGAGCCCGGGGGCGAGCCACCAAAGAAGGCGGACTAAGCTTTAAGCTAACCGAAACGAGAGCCCGGCCTCGTTGTGCCGGGCACCTTACTATTTTGACGGCCTCGAGCCGGTTAAATAAACGTTCCGTTTTGTCGTGCGAATTAATTTTTACTTTAGCGTTTTTCGTTTTGCGCGTCAGTATTAATTGGGGTCCGAAGACCGGTAACCGGGCACCTTGCTCCCGGGGTGAGCACCTTGCTCTCACCATTAAGGTCCGAAGACCGGTAACCGGGCACCTTGCTCCCGGGGTGAGCACCTTGCTCACACCATTAAGGTCCGAAGACCGGTAACCGGGCACCTTGCTCTCACCATTAAGGTCCGAAGACCAGTAACCGGGCACCTTGCTCCCGGGGTGAGCACCTTGCTCTCACCATTAAGGTCCGAAGACCGGTAACCGGGCACCTTGCTCTCGGGGTGAGCACCTTGCTCTCACCATTAAAAACTTGATAAAAAAGCCGACCCAAACGGGCGGCGTTACATTACGAAACGGTACAGCCTCGCAGGGCGAAATTAACTGGGGCACGCAGGCTCCTGGATAAACTACAAACTATTGATAAAAATGAACTAAGTGCTGGGAATTCCAAATGCGATCGACCGGCTTGCCAGTGGTCGTTTCGAGCCGGTAAGTTCCCCGCCTCACGACAGCCGAAATTACGTACGGTCCTTCCCAACTCTGGGCCAACTTCCCGCCTTCGAGCGGTTTGCTAGCCTGCCTCTCTCGCAGCACAAAGTCCCCGACCTGGAAGTACCGGGGGCGCACCTTGGGGTCGCGATATGCCTTCAATTTCTTCTGATATTCTTCGACCCTTCGGGCTGCAGCAGCCCTCCTCTCTTCCACTAAGTCTAGCTCGGTGATAATCAGGGAGTCGTTACCGTCCTCATCATAATCCCGCTCTCGCGAGGTTGGTATCCAAGCTTCTACCGGCAGGCGAGCTTCGGCGCCGTAGACCAGCGCGAACGGCGTCTCCTTCGTGGCTTCACGGGGCGTAGTCCGGTATGTCCACAAGATTTACGGGATCTCGTCTGCCCAACTCCGACCGACCGAATGTAATTTCTTCTTCAGCCCCTCCAGAATAGTCCGGTTCGCGTTCTCTACTTGCCCGTTCCCTTGGGGGTATGCTACGGAAGACCGGACCGACCTAGTTCCGACCGTCGCTAAGAAGTTTTGAAAATACTCGCTCTCGAACTGTTTTCCGTTATCGGTCACCAACTGAACTGGCACCCCAAAATGGGAGATCACGTTCCGCCAAACAAAACGGGCGCACTGCTGGGAGGTGATTGTCGCCAACGGCTCGGCCTCGACCAACTTTGAGAAGTAATCCACGGCGACCATGATGAAACGACGTCGACCGGTCATCTGTGGGAAAGGTCCCAAGATGTCTACTCTCCATTTTGCGAACGGTATTGCAGTACTGACCGGGTGATAGAAGGTGGCCGGCCTGCCCGGGACTCGCGCGTACAACTGACACGACTCGCACGACTTGGCCAGTGCCTCGCAGTCCAGCTGGATCGACGGCCAGTAGTACCCGATCAACATAATCCTTCTAGCCAGGGCCCGGCCCCCCTGATGAGCGGAGCAAAGTCCAGAATGCAGCTCGGTCATCACCAACTCGGCCTCGAACCGGGATAAACATCTCATCAACGGCCCGCCGTAAGACCTCCGAAAAAGGCGGTTGTCGAGCACCTGAAAGCGGGGGGCGCGTAGCTTTACCTTCCTGGCTCTCTGTTCGTCCTTCGGCAAGTTCCCGGTTTGTAAATACGTCTGAAGGTCGGTAATCCATCCATCCGCCTCGGTCTCGACCGGTGCCACCGTCAGTGCATCGATGCAAGCGGCCGACAACTCTTCCACCCGGGAGACCTTGGAGATGTATTCCGGGGCCTCATGCGACAACCGGGAAAGCATGTCAGCGTCTGCGTTCTCGGCCCGCGGGACATGTTCGGCGACGCATACGTCAAACGACGCCATAACTGACAAGGCGAGGTCTCGATATCGGGCTAAACGCTCTCCCTTCGCCTCGAAGGCTCCTGTAACTTGTCCGACCACTAGGGCAGAGTCCGTCCGGATCCTCACGTGCCGAGCTCCTAGAGAACGGGCGCGGCCCAGGCCGGCTATGAAGGCCTCGTACTCCGCCTCGTTATTGACTGGTGCAAAAGTGAGCGATAGGGCGTAGTAGACCTTGAAACCCTCCGTACTTGTGAGAACTATACCGGCCCCGACGCCCTTCTTGCAGCTTGACCTGTCAGTCGCAATTTCCCACTCTGCCAAGGCGTGGTCGGCGGTTGGAGAGGCGGCATCGTCCAGTGCTGAACATTCCACCACAAAATCCGCTAAAGCTTGTCCTTTGATGGCTGGTCTGGGCGTGTACTCAATCGCAAACTGGGTTAACATCATCGCCCACTTAACTAGTCGTCTGGAAGAAGTGGTGGTTCGCAGGATGGCGCCCATCGGTTGATCGGTCAGCACTCGGATCGGCCAGCCCTGAAAGTAGGGTGTGGAAGACGACCTTTTCAAGTCGAGAATATCGTGTCTCGGGGCCTTGGAGCACGTGGCTAATGTAGTAGACCGGGTGTTGTATTCCTTCGGGGTCGGTTCGGCAGAGGACCGCGCTTATCGCGCGGTCAGAGGCGGAGAGGTAGATCTGCAGTTCCTCGCCGGGCTTCGGTCTAGACAGCACAATCGGCGAAGCCAAATATTCTTTTAAGCTCTCGAAGGCCTGCTGGCAATCCTCCGTCTACGTGAAGGCGGACGTCTTCTTTAGCGTTTGGAAGAACGGGTGGGCCCGCTCGGCGAGTTTGGACAGAAAACGGCTTAAGGCAGCCACCCGACCGGTTAACTGCTGGACTTCTTGGACCGAGGTCGGCGACCTCGTTTCAGAACGGACGAACTCTCGCCGATCAGACGCCAAGTGCCTTTGTTTCTGCTTGACAGGGCGGGCGCCCGGGCGAACGGACAGCTTGTGGCATATGGTTCGGCGATCGATCCCGGGCATATCTTTCGGGCCCCAGGCAAAGATGTCAGCGTACTCCCGGAGGACGGCGATGACAACAGTCCGAAGCTCGGGGGGTAAGGCCGAACCAATCTTCACGGTACGTTCCGGTCGGGAGTCTGACAGCACTATCAACTCAACCTCCTCCGATGGCTCAGGGCGTTCGACCCGGATGTCTTCTTTCTTCTTGTTGATGGTGTTGACCCGGGACGTGCTGGCGTCCTGTTTTTGCACCGCTCGGACATAGCACCGTCGGGCGGATTGGGGGTCCCCTCGAACCGTGCCTACCCCTTCCGGCGTCTGAAACTTCATGCACAGGTGCGGCATTGAGATTATTGCGCCGAGCTGAGATATTCCCGGCCTGCCCAGGATTACGTTGTGAACACACGCCAGGTCTACGATGACGAACTCCATGAACACGCGGAGCACCCGCGGAATGGTCCCGACCTCTACGGGCGGGCGAACAACCCCCTCTGGGTGAATCATCGCACCGGTGAACCCCGAGAGCGGAGTTCTGACGGGTATGAGCTCGGATCGATCCAATTTGAGTTTTCGAAAGGCCTCTAGATACATAACGTTCACGCTCGACCCCGTGACAACCATGACTCGCTGGACGTCGACGCCGTTGATGTCTATGGTCACCACTAAGGCTTCGGTTGTGCAATCAGAGCTGCTCGGCAGGTCCCGGTCGGTGAAAACAATGGGCTCCAATTTCGTCCTTTTCTCGGGATTCGTCTCCTCGACGAGCGCGACGTGTAGATCCCGAGCCCAATTTCGACGGTCTTCGGCGGTGTCGCCGCCTTCGGGCCCTCCGAAGATCACATGTATCACTTGCTTCTGAGCAGCCGCTGGGGGCTCCCTGTCTAGGTCGGGGTCTTTGTCTTTCTTGTCCTTATCCTTCTTGAAATACTTTCTCCATCCTCGCCGGTTCTTCTTCTTCTTCTCTACGAACTCGGCCAACTCTCCGGTCTGCAGCAGATCCTCAATCAGGCCTTTTAGCACATGACACTCCTCGGTATCGTGCCCCCGATTACGGTGATATGCGCAGTATTTCTCCTTATCCGGGCCATCTCTCAACGGGGCGGGTAGCTGGATCAGGTTGCAGCTCTGGGCAAATTGCAGGACTTCTACGACCGGTCTGGTCAACGGGGTGTAGACCGGGTTTCCGTCATGGTCCTTCTGTCGCGGGTTGTTCGGGCGTCGGTCTCGCTGGCCGTTATCCCTCCTTGGCCCCCAGGTCTCCATCATCCGTTTTGCGGAATTGGCTTCCGTAGCGGTTGCGTAGGCCACCACTCGGCAGACCGTGTCCTCGTATGAAGCGGTCGGCCGGAGTATGAGGTCCTGATACAGGTTTCCCGCCCTCAAGGAGTTGAGCAGCAGGTTGGTGGCAGTCACGTCGTCGACGGGCTCGATCTCCAACATTTCCTTGTTCCACCGCTCGATGATGGCGGAGAGCGGTTCACCGTCTAACTGTTTGTCATTCTCCAGATGAGAGAAGTGCTTCTTCACCGTTTTGGACATGGCGAAGCGGTCGACGAATCGTTGGGCCAGATCTCGGAAGGTCGAGATGGTACCGGGTTCTAAAGTGCGGAACCATTCTGCTGTTCTCCCGGTCAACGTTGAGTAGAACGCTCTGCACATAACGGCCTCAGAAACCCCTATCATCAGCATGTTACCATAGTAGAGGTTCACGTGCTGCTCGGGATCGGACTTGCCCGCGTACTCCTTGTCTCAAGGAACGCGCAGGTCTATCAGGTAGGGCGCGTTCATGATCTCCTGGGTAAAAGGTGTTCGGAGTAGGTTGCTGGCTCGGTCATTGAGGTGGTCTGTTCCTTCCTCACGCTTCCACCTATTAAATTCTGCCCGGACCTGATCAAGTATTCCCCGCGTAAGGCCGGAAGAACGCGCGGGGTCCCGGTGTCTTTGGCGACGGGAATCGGACGAGCTAGCCTCACTGGAATCGGCCTCAGTTGCTGCCGGCAAGCGTAACGATCTGCGGCCGCGCTCAACGGGTGGATCTATCCGATCAAGGACGCTGACTCAGGGCGCCTCCTCTCGGGCCGGTGGTTGCCGGGAACCGGACGTGCTTAGACGAGATAGCGCGGGACGGCGCGCCGGAGTCGGATCTTGCAACCTGGAAGTCACCGGTCGCCTTTCGGACTGGGCCCTCCTCAGCGCGGGCGGGGGCGTGGCAGCTGCCTCGATCGTCGCGGTGTCAGGATGTGGTACCGGAGGTTGTACTTGCGGCTGAACGGACGGAACAGGCTGGACCGGGTAAGAAGGGGCATACGGTTGCTGGTAGAACCGGGGCGAGTTCGCCCACCACTGCGTGGCCGGGTCGAACTGATACGCCGGGTATTGATACGGCACTGGCCCGACCGGAAAGGGGAAAGCCTGAGGGGGGTGGACAGCGTTTACTGGATCCACAGGCGGTGGATTGATAGTGTTATTCGGGTCACCTCTGGAACTGAGGCGAGTTCGTAGATCGGATTGTGCCTCCTCCTCCGGGTCGGCGGGGGCAAAAAAGTCTATGTAGGGGTACATGGTCGGAGATCGGAGTGTGTAAGACGGTAGGCTTCGAACTTCGATCCCCACAGACGGCGCCAAAATGATACAGCAAAATACGGAAAGACTACTGTATTATTTTCAGATTGGGTACAAAGTGCAATACCCTAAGGGAGACCGAGCTACGTGACAGTGGGTCAGAGGCTCCCGGTCTCTTTAGCTAGTATGTTAGAGCAAATAGCCAAAAGTCCTTTTGCTTGCATTAAATGCTCCTTTTATAGTGATGCTCGACGACGCTTCCGGTCTTCCGGCATGCAGGACGCGTGGCGGACATGCACCGGTCCTTCTACTGCTCCAGCGTGCTTGTGAACTATATGTGCGGGCGCGAGGTCTCAGGTTCGAAACCCCGCGAAGGTCCCTTTCTGCGGACCGGGCTCGGGTCCACCTGAGAGAACAGACCGGGATGGCAATCGTACAAGCAATCACTCTTCTTCCGTACGTACTGCCCGGGAGACCGGGATTTATCCCTATCATATATATATACATATATATATATATATATTGCATTCTTTCATTTAGTAGTAAAATATTTAGTAGTATTTGAGTTGAGATGGATATAAAATTTTTAATTTTAATAATTTAAAAAATATCGGGGATTCCCCGTTCCCCGATAATCCCCGTGGGGATGGGGATGAGGAGATTTTTCCATCTCTCGCGGGGATCGGGATTGGGGGAGAAAGTCGGGGGCGGGGATGGGGAGTATGCCTCCCGCCCCGTTGACATCCTTAATCTGTGGTTTGGATTATACCATGCATGTGTTTATATGTTTACATGTTGACATTCCTGTATATGTTTACATATTATATTTATTTTTAGAGTTAATTCCATTTTTTGTCATAGATATATAGGTGACAATCCACTTTTTGTCCATTTTTTATCAGAATATCCTTTTTTGTTCCTAGTATTATTGTGACATGGCCATTTTTGGTCCTCCATAAAAAAAAATCATTGAAATGCAGTTGAATATAAGGATCTTTCGATCTTTTTTATACAAAGTAAGTTGACCGGCTATATTTTTTTATGTTTGTTGTTTTGAAAAAATCCATAACTGAAGACCAAAATGCCCTTGTATTTTATGAAATTTAAACTGTTTTGTTGATAGAGGACCAAAAATGGTCATGCCATAATAATAATTGGACCAAAAGTGGATGTTTTGAAAAAAAGAGAGACTAAAAGCGCATTGTCACCTATAAATCTAAGACCAAAAATGGAATTAACTCTTTATTTTTATATTATACTATATATGACCTTCTAGTATAATAATGAATCTCTACAAAAAATTCTCTCTCTAGCAAAGTCTAGGGTTTTCGGTTTCTTCCTAGGGTTTCCAGGCAATCACGTCGTTTTCTTGGTTTTTCTCCGGTTTCTTTACCGGTATTTCTTCGGTTCTTGGCGTCAGGGTTTCGGTGTGCATGGCGTTTGCGTTGCCAACGGCTGGGGTAGGGGGGCTTACTGCTCGGTGGGCGGATATGGTTTTAGATGATGAAGATGAGGTTTTTGAGCCAGCAGTCTTGCCCGACCAGAGTGCTGCTGCGGAGGCTATCGAAACGTGGCCGGTAGTCGGCCGGTTTTTGACGGAAAAGATGGTGAAGTTGGAGTATATGAGACAGGTGTTGGCGTCAGTATGGAAGCCGGTGCGAGGTGTTCATGTCACGAAATTACAGCCCAATTTATTTATGTTTGTCTTCTACCATGTTTCAGATATGCAATATGTGTTAGAAGAGGGTCCATGGGTGTTTGGCAACTGTTCTCTTGTTTGTAGGAAGGTGCCTGATGGGGTGTCGCCTAGTGATGTTGTTCTTGATAGTATCGATATGTGGGTGCAACTTCACGGTCTCCCTGTAGGTTATACCTCAAGTATGGTCCAAGAGCAAATTGGGAATTATCTTGGTACCTTCGTTAACAGTGATGAAAGGTTCGCCGGGGCACCATGGTTGGACTTTTACCGAATCCGTGTTGCGTTGCCGGTTGCTAGGCCCCTGAAGCGGCGGATGAAGCTCCTAAAGCGTGACAAGTCGTGGTGTTGGGTGACGTTTCGCTACGAGCGCTTGCAATGTTTCTGCTTTTTTTGCGGCATGATTGGTCACACTCACCGGTTTTATTTGAAAGCAAGGGAGTCTCTACTTCCGATCGATCAATACCCGTATGGTGCAGACCTTCGTGCGGGGCAGCGGCGGGGTCCGAGAGCAGTAGGTGACAATTGGCTTGTGCTGGTTGGAGGAATGTGACAATTGGAGTTTTGTGAGTAGGGTTGAGATGTCAAAAGATATTTGTATGATAAAACGGAAAGTCTGTGACTCCCCGAGTGTCGGTCTCGAAGGAGGGACGTGGAGGTATGTCAATCGTTCGGGAGTTTACTTGATTGGATCATGCATAGGATTCGAGTGTGGTGAATGGTGGAATTATAAGTGAGAATGTGGTTCATTGGTTGGTTTTAAGTGCAAGAGAGTAGTAAAGTAAAAGTGATTTTGGGAATATGAAAAAAGGGTAGGGATTGGATAGTGTTCATGAATATTGCATAGTGAGAGTCTAAGGTCATGGATTAGGATTGCTAGGATATTGTCTATTGAAGAGTGTGTTGTCTTAGTCCTTTTCTACCTTGTGTACTAAGGCTTCTTTGACTTAGGAGTGCCTACAAGCATCCGAAGGGTCCCACCGTTAGTGTCTTCTACAAGAAGCAACGCCTTGCGCATCCCGCGCCAATAAACCAACAAGACCGTCAGGGGGGTGGTCTAGCAAAGTAGTACCCCACGCCGATTGTTGTCCCATATTAGTAAGGAAGTCCGCACATTGATTCCCTTCTCGAAGCGTATGTCTAATTCTGACCTCCTGGAATTGTCGAAGAAGGGCTTTACAATCTGCTGCTAGAGTGGAGGTAAAAAGGCCACTAACATCTTCATTCTCTAGAACTTTCACCATTGCCTCGGAGTCTGATTCTGCAATGATATGAGTGAACTCGCGGTTAATGGCGATGTTCAACCCCTCTCGAAAGCCCCAAAGTTCTGCCATAAAACTTGATGAAGTCCCGATGTTGGTGGTAAATCCCACAATCCAATCTCCTTTGTGATCCCGTATCAGGCCTCTTGCACCATCTAAACCTGTGTTGGTTTTCCTTGCTCCATTCGAGTTCATTTTGACGAAGCCCGGTTGTGGGGGAGACCAAGAAACCCATAGTTGCCTTGCAGATAATGGACCCGTGTGTTTCACCAGGAATCTCCGAGCCTCCACTGCCTCCTGCTCAGCCCTTTTAACTGTATCGTCCGCCGAGTAGAAGTTGTTGTTGAAGACTAAGTTATTCCTAGCTTTCCACATGTTCCAAATGAGGTAGGGGAAAGTAGTTTTCCAGTCGCCGCCCATATCACGGTTCTGATTGAGCGCGCATGCAGCTTCCACCCAGTCCGTCAAAGGGAGATGAAAGCTGGATAAGAAGGCTACCGGCGGAGCTGCCAAATCCCAGCACTCGGTTGCGAACTCGCATCGGCATAGGAGGTGATCAACGGTCTCGTCTTGTAACCCACAGCTCGGACAAGAAGCATTTGTTGTTAACCCGCTTCTCCGTCGCTCCGAGTTCGTCAGAAGTCCATTCGCTGTAACTTTCCAGATGAAGAGCTTCACTTTTTCCGCACAGGGAATTTTCCAAATCCATGCGTGTGAGGCCTCCGATCCGCCATGACCTGCAATAAAAGAAAAAGCCGAAGACACCGAAACCAAACCCGAATTGGAATGTGGCCAGGTTAGCTGGTCTACCTGTGTGTTCGAGGCTGGTAGCGCGACCGCTCAAATCTCATTGACAATGTCAGGTTGTAAGACCTTATTCAAGGCCGGGATGTTCTAGGAATTTTGCTGTGTGATGAAGGTATTGATAACTCTATTTCTAAATGCATTTTTACCCCACTTCTCATTTATTTTTATAGTAAAGTATTGTTACTTGAGTGGAATTTGTTACTTGATTGTGTGATTTTGTGTTAAAGGTCTATTCATCCGCAACAAGTAGAAAAGGAAGCACATTTGATGGCTTCGAATCAATTTTTGGTAGCTTAGGATTCCACTCAAGGAGGGAGAAGAGCAGCGGAGCGCACAATGGAGCAAGAAAGAAAGAAAAAGCTGGAAAATGAAGGGAAACGGGCCATGACACGGCCGTGTCCATGGCCGTTTCAGTCCGGCCCAGAAACGAAAAAAGTCACAGACCGAAACGGCCCATGACACGGCCGTGTCCCTGCCCGTTTGGGTCTGTGATGTTCCGTTTAAGCGCGTTTTTGCTGTAATTTTAGGGGATTCCGAACCCTAGCTAGCTTAGACTCTCTCTCTAATATTTTCCTTAGCAATCTTTAGCTTAGAATAGCTTAGATTAACATTGGAGAACACTTTGCAAGCATCTTTTGGTGGATTTGGAAGGGATTCCAACAACATCTCTCCATCATTATTAGTAAATCTCTTATTTCCCCTTTTTCAAGTGTTTTTACTTTTATTGTAGATTTATGTTTTCCTTGTTGAATCTTGCTATGTTTGCCTTAAATATGAGTGAGTAGTCTTTCATATGGGTTAGATTTGGTGTTTATTGCTCTTATTGATGCTTGTTAGATGATTATTGCATAAAGGGGATGAACACCCATTTAGGGTTCGTGAGTTTGAATTGGGTGTATTTCTATCTTTCAATGATTAGTGGCCAATGATTGTTGTTTGTCTTTGGAAAGTCTTTCATCTCAATGGGAATTGGATGGAAGACTTGAGCCAACCCAATCTCAAACCCATTTTCTCTTCTATGGAAATAGGGGTAGATTTGGGGATTAAATAGCTTTTATCCTTCAAGAACTTGGGTTGATACACCATTGGAATGGGGCAACCTTTGTTCTAATCCTTGTGGAAACTTGGATTCTTTTGTGC
>CM008342.1:46744768-46758120 GCA_002525835.2 Ipomoea batatas | reverse complement strand
CCCTTTTTATTAAATTCTCTCTGATTTCCTCGTGTTACCCCATGTTGAGTGCTATACTACTTTATTCATTAATCCAAACATTAGTAACAATTATTGAATTATTTTATTGGATTGATTAAGTCATTAATTTGATCAATCTTGCCCACAAATCATTAAATCAAATTCATTTTGTATTAAGGGTCACACTTGTGCGAGACCGTCTCACGGATCCTTATTCGTGAGACGGGCCGGGTTGGGTCAAGGCACCATGCAAATGTCATACTTATATGCTCAAATATAACACTAATCAAGAATAATACAATTTTTGTTACTTATAAGAAAAAAAGTAATACATTTTTAATAATAAGTAATGTTGACAAGTGGCCCTTACTTATAAGAGCAAATATAATACTTTTGAGAAAAAATGTAATACTTTTTAAATCGAAATGTAAAAGTATTGTATTTTCCCTTAAAAGTATTACATTTACCCTAATAAGTAATAAAAATTTTATACATGATTAGTATTACATTTGACCATATAAGTATGACATTTGTGCATATAAGTGTTACATTTGCATCTTGACCCGACCCAACCCGTCTCACCAGAGACGGTCTCACACAAGTTGTTGCCTTGTATTAATTATTAGTTGACTTAATAATTTTCCGATAGGTAATTATTAATTAAGCATTATTCTGTTGTCAGATTAATATGCGTGTATTTTCTCCCCAAATATGCATGTATTTTGTTGTGTATAGTTGGAGTATTTGGTTGCAAAAAGAAAACTTAAATGGATTACCATTTTACGGTAATGTCATTGGAGTTTTTCATTCTTTTGTCCATTCTCCAAATTTGTCACTCATTTTCAAAAGTTACCAAAATTAGTTATTACTTTCTTTAATTCATTCATCAGGAGGCCCAATATAACCCTGCGTAACTCAAGAAAGTAGTCTATAATTGTAGGAGACACATTTAAACTCGTACCATACTCAGATTAATTATTGTTTGCACCGGTCCGACCCAGTTAAGTGACAAAGTGCTGACTAGGTTGGTTTCTCCATATGAGAGGAAGTTCGAACTCCCGACCTCTCTTAAAGGACAATAGTGCACGACCACTTATGCCAACCAAGATGGTTATCTTTGAAATAATATGGGTTCAATTCCAACCTCCTAGAATGAACGGGGATCAGTTGGGAAGAGTTTACACCAAAAAAATCTAGAGGCACAACACTATACATCTTTTAGAGCAAATTATGCCATGGACTCAAGTCCAAAACACGCGTCTAGATTTCTTCAACCAATGATATTTTTTGTGTGAATATAGAGTTCAAAAATTAATTGTGAATATAGATTCAAAAATTGTGTTATATAGTTGAATATAGAGTTCTTTAATTGTGAATATAGAGTTCTGTAATTATGAATATATAGTTCTGTAACTGTGAATATAGAGTTCAAAAATTGTGAATATTATGTAATTTTGTATAATGAGCTCTAAAATTGTGAATATAGAGTTCAAAAATTATGAATATAGAGGAACAAATTTTGAAGACAAATGGCAAGTTAAAGGCAAGGAAGGAACTCAAGGAAGCAATTTTTTTTTAAAAAAAAATAATAATTCAGACAGTGTTGTTTTGAAGTAAAACAATACCGTTTTGGACCTGAGTCTACCTTACAAGATGGACCAGGTCCATGGCATAACAACTGATGTTTTAGAATTCAAGGTAAATTTCAAAAAAATAAAAATAAAAAGATCTAGAGGCCCAACACTATGCATCTTTTAGAATTCAAGGTAAATTTCAAAAAAATAAAAAAAACATCTAGAGGCCCAACGTACATCTTTTAGAATTCAAGGTAAATTTAAAAAAAAAAAATAGAGGCCAAACACCATTCATCTTTTAGAATTCAAGGTAAATAGTAATTTAGTATTTAAATACGCAAATTATACCGTGGGCCATGGTTCAAAACGGTGTCGTTTCTTTTAATGAAAAGAGACGGCATCTGTTCGCGCCATTTGGAGTAAAGTAGCTCTATATTAGTGTAACATACAGTTTCATTTTATATACACTGTAGTTTCCTTTCAACAAAATTATAGTTGAAATGAAGTCTTGATTTAATTTAGTCCCCCGGTGTGCTTCACTACAATTTTAGTGTCTTGGCACAATGCACCTTCAAAAGCGAACCAAATCCTCATTACTAAAAAAGACAATGGTAATAGACGTAATTCTCATATGTGTTGAATATATATTGTAAATTAGGTGTACCGTTTCATCAATGTTCAATGTGTGATTCTAATTAATTGACCAAAATTCATGTTAAATTTTATATTATATTTTTTGAACAAAATATTTTTTTAATATACTCTAACATAGTCATAGTATATGTTTAACAATTATGTCAATTTTGATTGGGATGGGATTCAACCTAAGACCTTCGTTATAAAAATTAATGAGTAAGTTAAGAATAATAAATAGTTAACGGAATATTCCATTACTAAAGTTTACAATGACGGAATACAAGGGTATTTAAGAAAAGTAGTAAATGATATAATAGATTAATAGGGTGTAAAGTAGGAAAAAAAAATACTAAAATCAAAATAATATGATCCCTTGATTTCAACAAACACTTACACTGACATTTTTTATTTCCCGTTACGACCATAACTTTATTGGCTATTTTTAGATTTGTAGACGTAGATATTACAGTCCATAGAATTTTGGGTGTAGGCGTGGGGTAAGCACAAGTTGTAACGGAGTTGCCCGGGGCAAAGTAACGCCAAACCCTTCCGTCATGTCTAGTTCGACATTATTAGGCGTACTAAAATTGAAACCTTGAACCAAACGAGCAATTGTGAGATGTGAAATCTGCAACGCATATGTCATTCCCACACATGTTCGTCTGCCATACCCAAAAGGCCCATACTCAAATCGTCGCAAAAAACTATCCACTTCTGCTTCTCCCTTCATAAATCTCTCTAGTTTAAACTCCGATGGGTTTCGCCAGACGCTCGGGTCTCGCATGATTTTCCATAGGTTAACATTGAATTGGGTGCCTGTTGGAAGATCGTAGCCTGCGATCTTACAATGTTTGGATGTCATTCTTGGAGTTAAAAGCGGAACTGGAGGATATAGGTGTAACGTTTCTTTTATTACTGCTTGCAAATATTCTAAATTTTTTATATCGAAATCTTCCACCCATCTTTCTGCCCCGACTTGGGTATCTATCTCTTCCCTGCAACACTTCATTACATCACTATGCTTCACTAGTAAGGATATTACCCATGTCATAAGAGTTGCCGTTGTATCTGATCCATCCACGATCATACTCTGCAAAGTTAGTGTTAAGCATATATAATATATAAGATATAGAAATAATATAATATAAAAAAACAAATCTATTGATCATGTTATAATTCTCATTTTGATTCTCCGATAATTTTTTGTGGTCGCGCCTTCTCGTGCGGTCGGTGCGGTTCACACCAGTCAATGTTAAAAAATGCACCACTCAATGTCAGAAAACGTACTACAATGAAAATACACAAAAACATCATAAAACACACCACACACCCAAAATAGCCCACCATAACTCTCCTGCCTCTAATGGTATATTTGTTAACACTGTGTGGTGTATATTTATATACCTAGTGGTATGTTTTTTGATGATGCGTACCTAATGATGCACATTTTTATGCTGTATTTTCTAACATTGAGTGGTGTATATTTGTATACATAGTGGTGTGGCCGCACTGGCTGCACATTAAGGGGCGACCACACCTGATCATGACCATATATATATATATATATATATAATTTATTATTCAATTTAGTCTTTAATAATTTAGTACAACAAAGGGTCAACTTGAGAAAATTATATATAATTGAAGAACTATTTTAGATGAATTGCTACTCCCTTTATCTCGTTTTACATGTCTTATTTACTATTCATTAGTCAAATTAGTACTTTTACAAGTCAGTCCTGTTAGGCCCGCCCGGCCCGCCCTTTCACGAACCATCTTTTTTTTTAGTCCTAACTCTTTCCACTGTGGGTAGGTGCAAACCAGCCTGCGGGTTTTGGCCCACTTAATTTGACAGTACTAATATTGAGAAATAGATTGGATTGGAAAAATAGTAGTATGTATAGCATTACTTTATATAAAATGAATTGTATAAAATACCTCGATTAATCCCTTGATAGTCATTTGGTGGGTATGGGAAAGGCCTTTAACGAATTCCTCGTCAATAGTTGAAAGCATGAGGTCGATGAGGTCCTGATCATCATCATCATCTCCGGCCGCCGGCTGAGCATTTCCCGGCCGCCGTTTCTCAATATGTTGGTCAATCCATGCTTGAAGAATCTTATCAATATTTCTATTGGTACGCTTCATGGCGGAAACATGGCCCTGGAAATCAATCCACTTAAACACCCGCCACGGAAAAGCATCGTGTAGAACGAACAAACCGCTAAGGTACTGAAAATCCCTGAAAACTTTTATGATGTTTTGCGCCTCCTTATACTCCTCGAAATCGCCGCCGCCGACATTTCCTCCCACCTTAAACTTGTACCGCCTCCGGGCAACAATCCGACAAGAAGTATTCAACGTCAACTGTCCAAACCACTCATCCATCACCACCACAACCGTTTCAGAAGAAGCGGCGGTGAAGAAAAGGTACAACTCTTTGATGCTGGTCTCCAGCTCCGATTTCCGGAGATTTTTCAGCTTGTCGAGTTTAACGTTGGACAGAAGCTCCGACACGACAAACTTGCGCATTACGCGCCAGTACGCATTGTCGGTACTAGAACTAAACATTGCGTAGTTGTAACCCAGGTATTTACCCACGGCGTTCTCCGGCTTTGCTGACGCGTCTTTGTCGTGGGTGGTGAAGCAATCCTTGGCGGCTTCCCAGCTGCTGATGATGGCGATGGGAGTTATCCCTGACCGGACCGTGAAAACCGGGCCGTGCTTATCCGCCATGTCTCCCAAAGTTCTGGCGAGAATCTGTTTTTGGTTGTTGAGGATGGGAATGTGGCCGATAATAGGGCGTGCACCGGCGGCGACCGGGGGTAATAACAGGTTTTTGTTGTTGTTGTTATTAGGGTTTATTATTCTGAGGTATAGTAACACAAAGAGGATGAACCCTGCAAGAGAATAGAGGAGAAGAAGGATATCCATGGATGAATCAGTCGCGTAGCTACTAGAGCAGAACAAATGAGTGGGAATCAGGTAAAATGGCTTGGATCCGAGCTTGCATTTGATTGGGTATATATATATATATAGGATTGCATTCAAATAAGAACTGTGCATCGATCAAGAGAGAACTCAAACATCTGTTCACGTGTCCAATCTAATGGATGAAATCATGAAAAACACTAATTTTGTGACATTTTTGTAAATAATTGAACATCGAAGCGCAAGTAAAATATATTACAAGTGAAAGTAATAGTTTCATATAATGCACATAAATGCAAGTAAAATGTGTTACATGTACAAGTAAAATGTACATCGAGCATTAATACTAGTTTCACCTAACTTTATAACTAGTTGCATCTAACGTTATAATTAGTTGCACCTAAGTGCTCTAATGTTAACAAGGTAAATTACTTGCACTTGTAAGTGATTTTACCTGCAAGTTTTCACTTGAAAATGTGCACCAGCTACTTACACTTATAACACATTTACTTGCACCAAAGTTTGAGTTGTTTACAAAAATGTCATCGCATTGTTTTTTTTTTTTTTAAATTACATCTGATTGACACGTGGACAGCTGTGAATGATCCTTATTTCTCTACAGGGCGACCGTTCGCATTAGAACGTGCCCATATATATATATATATATATATATATATATATGTGTGTGTGTGTGGGGGGGGGGAAGGGGGGTAGGTCAAATGAGAACGTATAACGCCTTCCTATAAAAAGTAAGGATTGATTTGTCTATCAGGGTTTATCGGGTTTTTAGTAAAAAAAAAATAATGGGTCAATTATATAATTATTGAAAACTTTTAAGAGCGGTGTTCAATTTAGGAATAAGAGTCAAATAGGCCATCGAACTGCACACGATAATGCAATTAGACCATTGAACTTAATTAAAAACCTACAATAATTGAATCTTTGAACTAAACAATTTCATGCAATTCCTCCAATTTGTAGATTTGATCTCTAATACGTAACCCTAAATTTAATTTTTAAAAATTATTAATTGAAAAAAAAAAAGCCTGAGAGCCATGGAGACATGGAGAGGAAGAAACCTCTTCGTCTCCATGGCCGGAGGCGAAGAGGTTCTTCGTCTCCGGCCGGAGATGAAGTGATTCTTTGTCTACAGCCATGGAGAATGGAAACATTTTTCCTCTCCAGGTCTCCATGGCCGGGGTTTCTTGGTCTCCATCTTTTTTTTTTTAATTAATAATTATTTAATTAAAAAATATTTTTTAATTTTGGGTTACATGTTAGAAACCTGCAAATTAGAGAAATTGCAGTTTAGGCATTCAATTGTAGGTTTTTTAGGTTCAGTGATCTAGTTGCATTATCGTGCACAGTTTGATGGCTTATTTGGCCCTTATTCCTTCATTTTATAATTTTTGCATACTTGAAAATTTAATAATTGGTAACCTTTGATTTTTCAAGATGGAGTGTGTGGATGTTAAATTATTCGGAAGCCTAGCCAAAAAAAAGAAGAAGAAGAGAGACGAGATAACCCTAGAAAGTTTGTAAATTATCCGGAAGCCTAACACACACACACACACACAAAAAAAAGAGTCGGGATCTTCTGCGAGCCCCCTCATTGTGAGGGGTGATCGAGACTTGATCCCTCAGGTTTTCTCCTAAACTTCAATCCTATGACCAATCCAATTGATCGAGCTACCCCTGGCCGATCTTACAATGTTTGAATGTCATTCCTTGTGTTAAGAGCGAACCTAGAAATATAGTCGTAACGTTTCTTTTATCACTGCTTGCAAAACCATAAAAGAGCTTTTGAGAAAGCACGAAAGTGTACATTGCTGTAAAAAAAAATACTCCGTATTAAATTGCTATTATATGTCTTTCTTTCTTCCCAAAATGTTAAATCCCTAGACCAACTCCAAGGGCTCCTCACACCCTGACCAGACTAAACATCTGATAAGATGTAAATAATAGTAACTCAGGTGAACACATAGGCTATACCTTTAATTACTGAAAGGAGCTTCCTTCAGTTTGAAATATTGTTCCTACCGCCGGTGGAACTTAATCCTTGGTCTTTCTCTCTAAACTTATTTACCCAACAAAAGTGGTAATTATTATGGAGGGCTTAATGATTCCAAAGCATCATAATAGTGCACGCACTATTATTGGCAATATCATACTCCCTCCGTCCCATTTTGGTTGTCTGGTTCGTTTAACGAGGCTTAACTGAAGTTATTTTTAATCTAATTTTTCATAATATTAAGTTTAGCATTAATATATAAAATTTATATATTTAGAAACTACATTAAAAGTACTATTAAACACAAAAAATTATTTGAAAATAAAAAAAATTACTAAAGAAAATAAGCGATGAAAAAAGAGTTAGTTTGACCAATGAATAGTAAATAGAACAAGTAATATGGGAGAGAAGGAGTATTATTTTAAGAAATCATTATTTCAATGAAATGATCATATCAACAGATCAATATCCCATTTCGTTTTTTTTTTTATTTAAATTTTTACAGGCATATATTAATTCTTTAATTTCTACTATGCAGAGTAATGCATGGAGGCCCATAATTTCATGCATTATATATGTAAAGACAAAAAGAGAAATTGAAAATATAATATCCATTCCAGGCCATTGTCGGGCATAATTAGGTTGCTGCGCTGGTTGCCTTAAATTAGAATCACTGTGATTGTAATATGGACAAATATGCTATCATCTCGTTAGAGTTACGACAAATTTTAAATTCACACTTTATGTGAAAACATTTAAAAAATAACTAAGAAAAATAAAATAGCAATGTTACAAAGCGCTGATTAATCGACACCGTTGGTGCAAAGCGCTGTTCGGCCGCCTAACATGTTACCATAATCGATATTCTAGGCAGTCGATTAGGCTACCTAAGCGCCTCCTAAGTCGCTTTGGCGCTGACCGCCTAGGCCTCCTAGGCACCGACTAGGCCGCCTAGTCGGCTGATTAGCAATTTTTTTTAAAAATGAATTAATTGTTTTGAGTGAAATAATCCTAAATTGTTAAAACACTAGATTTTTTTTAGATTAATAATATTTAATATTTTAGTATTAACTATTATTCTATTAAAGTATTAAATAGTTTATAATTATTAGTCTTAAAAATTTTAAAAACTTTAAACAAATTTTCAAAAAATAACAAATAAAATAAAAAAACCAACCTAACAAGGCTTAGTACTTCTAATTTTGCTATTGTCATTTTCAATTACAAGGCTATAACCCATAAATTTTACAATTTAACATTACGCTAAAAATTTTGTAAATTCTAAAAACTTTCGATGCACTTGGTCTCAGCTTCGAACAGAGTAGCTTGAGCATTGATGGAGATTTGGCGCGACTTTTGACCGACTATAAATTTTATAATCGTGCATATCTAACTCCGGGTACCATGCTAGTCTAAATGTTGGCTAATTTTTACTGCTTCCTTGAATTTTGTTGGAGTTTTCATCTTCATGGATCTCCATAATTATGGGAATACAATAGCAAAATATATTGAAAAAATATACCAATATAATATCAAAATGTTGGTATAATATACAACCCACTATATACAATATATAATATATAATATATAATATATAATACTATATATATCAATCATTATTGCATGGATCACACAGCTGTGTGGACCATAAATAAAAAGTACATATCGTGTAAATTCTCCAAAGCTTTGAAAATTGGAAGCAAACCTCCTTGTAAACTACTGGAAGCCGGGCTTAATGATTCCAAAGCATCATAACAGTACACGCACTAATATTGGCAGCATCATATTATTTTAAGAAATCATTAAAATAATGTAGTGATTTGTTACTTTTTTTACTACTATTGACTCTGTTACAATGTAGCATCTGTTCATAGCTACTTTTTCAACCTACTGAAACACAAAGAGTCAACAGTTACCTCCATCGAACGCACTCTCATTCATGTAGAAGTGTAAATTGAGATACCGGGTGCCACTAGACCACAAGCTCTTTGGCAGTGATTTGTTACTTGATTTGGTGTAAATAATATTTTCTAGATTTAGAATTTATCCAATAAAATTGAGATATGTATTAGAAAAAATCATTATTTTAATGGAATGATCATATCAACGGATCACCATCTCATTTCGCTCTCTCTTTACAGGCATATATTAATTCTTTAATTTCTACTGTGCGGCATTATACATGTGAGGCAAACAGAGAAATTTAAAAATATATATAATTTCCATTCCATTGTCAATATAATTAGGTTGCTGGTTGCCTTCAATTAGAATCAGTGTGATTGTAAGGACAAATATGTTATCATTAACAAATATGAAACTTTTATTTGGAGTATGTTTTAACTCCTAATCATATTTGGGTTACGACAAATTTTAAATTTACACTTTAAGTCTTGTGAAGTTAAATTGATTCGATTTATCTTCTCATGAGCTTAAATGTGAGTTTATGAGGTGTCCAGGATATAGTATGTGGTCTACTTGCAATAGGAATCAAACTTAGCATTGGATTGGTACAACGTGAACAATTATTGCATAGACGGTCGTCCACACAGATGTGTGGATCACAGTTCAAATGTACATTCTAAAGCATAATTTACACTATTCTAATTCATAAAAATACATTATTCACGCAACCTGCTGCAAGCCTGCAAGCCTGTAACATACATTTTTATAACTCATAATATATATTATTCTAATACATAAAATACATTATTCTAACTCATAAAATCAACGACCGTCGTTTTGGACCGTTGGTCGTAAGGCGTGTTGTAGGTTTAAACCCATAGGCCCATAAAAATAAAATGGATGGATCGGAGCACGTGGGCCAAAAAGCCCAATAACGCAGACATATTTAGTCAAAGCCCCAAATCATTCATATGATACTAGTCAGCCCATTGCTTCACCTGTGGAAATGTAATCCAGCTTGAAAATCCCTTTCTCAGAAAGATTTAACCACTAAACGTTAAATAATATTGTTTGTTACGATGGAACTTTCATTTTTTTTAGTGACTCATTGGTACTTGGAAGGAATCATTGAAAATATATTCTTCTCGGCCGGCGACAGATGCCATCTGTGTCTGTATCTGCTATTTCTACCAATATAAGTTTACATTTTTCAGTTGTATCGAATCTCCATCGGTGAAATTTCCGCTTTGCCTCTTCCTCGAAGATCGAAAATGGTGTTCGGAGCAGTTTCCGACGAGATGGAAGTAAAGGCGCCGGCGGCCGAGGCATGGAAGGTGTATTCTACTCTGCAACTGGCGAAACTTGTCGTCGAGACGCGTCCTGACTTGGTTGAGAAGTTTGAGGTAATCGAAGGTGACGGTGGCGTCGGAACAATTCTGAAGCTGAGTTTTCCGGCGAGCACGCCGGTGTTCACATATTCCAAGGAGAAATTCACTGTTGTTGACAATAAAAAGCGAGTGAAAGAAGTGGAGGTGATTGAAGGCGGATACATGAATCTAGGGTTCACTCTGTTTCGGGTTCGGTTTGAAATTATAGAGAAAGATGAAAGCACATGTGTCACTAAAACTACAATTGAGTATGAAGTGAAGGAGGAATCAGCTGCCAATGCTTCATTTGTTAGTACTCAGACTTTTGTTGAAATCATGAATGCCGTTGCAACCTATCTAACCACTAAGTAAATGTAATGGAATTGGCCTGCTTGAGGCTTTGCAATAAGATTGCCATCTATTTTTATTATCTTTTCGTATGATTTGAGAGTTATTAATCTATCTTTTGTATGATTTGTGAGTTATTAATTTATCAAATGTATTTCTTCAAACACAGTTCCATATTACATAACCTTCTCAATTTTATTCTTCAAACAGATACATATATAGAGTAAACATTAACCATTTTCTGATGATTTTGCCGATGAAAGCCCACTAATATAATCGGAATTTAAACCTTAAACTTGCACCTATGACGCCGCATAAAGGGCAGAGGGCAAGCGAGGCGTGATGACGGCTTCCAATGGGTTTGCTCTGGGCATGGTAATGCCCAGAGATTCACTCATGTCCACCGCCATATTCGCCGGCGGGCTGAAATCGAAACCTTGGAGCAATCTTGCGTACGTAAGATGCGTCACTTTCAGACCGTACGATATCCCGGGACAAGATCGCCTGCCGTAGCTGAAAGGTATGTATCCATACTGCCTAGCCGCGGGATCCACGTTTTCTGGGATATTCAAGAATCTCTCCGGCGAGAACTTCTCCGGCTCCGGCCAAATCCGAGGATCACGGTGCAGTTTCCACACGTTCACCAACAGCTGGGTGCCCTTTGGAACATAGTATCCGTCGACGTTGCAGTCCTCTGATGCTTTGTGCGGTACTAGGAACGGCGCCGGCGGATATAATCTCATGGATTCTTTGACTGCTGCTTGGAGGTATACTAAATTGTCGATGTCGTAATCCTCCACCCATCTCTCTCTCCCCACTTTGGCGTCAAGTTCTTCTTGGATTCGCTTCAATACTTCTCTGTTCTTCAACAGTAAGGACATTAGCCATATCATGTTTACCGCCATCGTCTCCGCTCCGTCTTGAAGCATACTCTGTACGAGGTACCAAATTCATAATGAATTACTAAATTGTAGAACCACCAATATCATGTGACAGAAAGTTATTATGTTGTTGGATACCTAATCAACTTAGTCGGGTTTAATAATCACAAAGTTTAAGTTTATCTCTTGTAGAGAGTCATCTATTGTCCTTCTTGGATTTATATTGGTAACTTATTAACAACCACCTAAACTGAACAGATTTATCTTTGTCTATTAGATTTATTCAATCTGAATTTAATCAATGGTATAGGTTTACCTAGTGTACACCTGGTGGTTATGAATTTAATTTGTTGGTGATTAAAACAGAAAAAAAAAATTGAAAGAAAGAAACGTTAACATACGTACCACTGCAGTTGCCTTAATAATGGTGTCGCGTGTATAACGGTAACCGGCGGTAAACTCATCGTCGATGACGGAAAGCATAACGTCGATGAAGTCCCGATCTTCTACGTCGCCGGTTGATTCTTTTCTCTTCTTGACATGCTCATCTATCCAGACTTGAAGAAACGCGTTCATAGTCCGAGTAACTCGCTTCATGTTCTTTATATGACCCTCGAAATCCAACCACCGGAATATCCGAAACGGCAGCGCGTCCGCCGACACGAGCTCGCCGGCGAGCGTCATGAACTCCTTGAACGCCTTCCTCATGTTCCGCGCCTCCTCGTCTTCTATCCCATGCTCGATCGTGAACTTGTATCTTCTCCCCACCACAATCTTCGATATCATGTTGTAGTTCAAATGTCTCATCCACTCATTCATATCCACCTTAACGCCGTTAACTCCGCCGTTATCTCCTCCGTTCCTAACGATGTGATTATACAGTTCTTTAACGTTGCTGGTCAACTCCGACATCCAAACATGTTTCAATTTCTCCAACTTCGTACTGGACAGCAATTCAACCACCACCATTTTTCTCACTTTTCGCCAGTACGAATCGTAGGTGGAGAACGCCAGCGCCGCATTGTCGTAGCCCAGGTACGTGCCGGCGCAGGAAGCGGGCCGGGAGGCGAATATCTTGTCGTAGGTTCCAAAACAGTCTTTAACGGCTTCCCAACGGCTAACCACCAAGGCCCGAGGCATCCCGATGCGGATAGTGAAGACCGGGCCGTATTTATCCGCCAGCCCGCCCAGGGTCCGAACCAGATGAACCTGGCTGCTCATGAGCATGGGAAGGTGGCCGACGAAAGGCCGGGCCCCCGCGGGCTCGGGAGGTAATAACTGGTTTTTGTTGTTGTTATTAGGGTTTATTATTCTGAGGTATAGTAAAAGGAAGAGTATGAATGGTGCAAGACATGAGAGGAGACGAAGAAGAAGATCCATGAATAAGATGAGATATGTAATAGCCTGGATTGGAGCTTGAATTGCACTGGATTCAGTACTACTGAGATTAATTATTTATTTATACATCCATATATAGACCGTCTAGAAGTAGCTTGAGCATTAAGCAGATTACAAAAATCATAATGGCCAACAATTACACTCCACTCCAACTTCTAAATTCAAAAAAATAGAATGATAGAATATATATATATACTTCATTCACACCACACATGTTGTATGGCATATATGCAGGTCTTCGGCACCAGAAGAAACACTGTACTGTTGTTAGTATATTAATTGATTGAATTGAATAGGAGATTGG
>CM008342.1:46611624-46624763 GCA_002525835.2 Ipomoea batatas | reverse complement strand
AACATTATTAATTTGATAAAATAGTTTGAATGAGAAATACATTATAAATCATTCACCTCACTATTAATATTAAAAAAAAAAAGACAATGTGATAAATAAAAAATCCAATTAGAATTCACACTATTAATATTAAAAAATGTAAAAGAACAAAATTTCACTAACCTGAGTGCTATATAAGATTCGAACTATCTCCCACTCCATTCTACTTATGGCCTTACCATCTAAGCTAACAAGCCTTTGTGTATTTGTTGATATAATTACTATATATACATTATATCTGGTGGGTGAGTGGGGGCAGCTGCCCCCACTGCCCCCATTGTGGCTCCGCCACTGAGGAGGCCCGAATATAACCCTGCGTAACTCAAGAAAGTAGGTTATAATTGTAGGAGACACCTTTAAACTCGTACCATACGCAGATTAATCATTGTTTGCATCGGTCCGACCCAGTTAAGTGACAAAGTGCTGACTAGGTTGGTTTCTTCATATGAGAGGAGGTTCGAACTCCCGACCTCTCTTAAAGGACAATAGTGCACGACCACTCATGCCAACCGAGATGGTTATCTTTGAAATAATATGGGTTCAATTCCAACCTCCTAGAATAAATGGGGATCAGTTGGGAAGAGTTTACACCAAAAAAAATCTAGAGGCACAACGCTATACATCTTTTAGAGCAAATTATGCCATGGACTCAAGTCCAAAACACGCGTCTAAATTTCTTCAACCAATGATATTTTTTGTGTGAATATAGAGTTCAAAAATAAATTGTGAATATAGATTCAAAAATTGTGTTATACAGTTGAATATAGAGTTCTTTAATTGTGAATATAGAGTTATGTAACTGTGAATATAGAGTTTTGCAATTGTGAATATTATGTAATTTTGTATAATGAGCTCTAAAATTGTGAATATTCAATTCAAAAATTGTGAATATAGAGTTCAAAAATTATGAATATAGAGGAACGAATTCCGAAGACAAATGGCAAGTTAATGGCAAGGAAGGATTTCAAGGAAGCAATTTTTTTTTAAAAAAATTCAGACAGCGTTGTTTTGAAGTAAAACAATATCGTCTTGGACCTGGGTCTACCTTATAAGGTGGACCAAGTCCATGGCATAACAACTGATGTTTTAGAATTCAAGGTAAATTTCAAAAAAATAAAAATAAAAAGATCTAGAGGCCCAACACTATGTATCTTTTAGAATTCAAGGTAAATTTCAAAAAAATAAAAATAAAAAAATCTAGAGGCCCAACGCTATACATCCTTTAGAATTCAAGGTAAATTAAAAAAAAATAAAAATTAGAGGCCAAACACCATTCATCTTTTAGAATTCAAGGTAAATAGTAATTTAGTATTTAAATATGCAAATTATACCGTGGGCCATGGTTCAAAACGGTGTCGTTTCTTTTAATGAAAAGAGACGGCATCCGTTCGCGCCATTTGGAGTAAGTAGCTCTATATTAGTGTAACATACAGTTTCATTTTATATACACTGTAGTTTCCTTTCAACAAAATTATAGTTGAAATGAAGTCTTGATTTAATTTAGTCCCCCGGTGTGCTTCACTACAATTTTAGTGTCTTGGCACAATGCACCTTCAAAAGCGAACCAAATCTTCATTACCCAAAAAGATAATGGTAATAGACGTAATTCTCATATGTGTTGAATATATATTGTAAATTAGGTAGTGTACCGTTTCATCAATGTTCAATGTGTGATTATAATTAATTGACCAAAATTAATGTTAAATTTTATATTATATTTTTTGAACAAATTTTTTTTTTAATATACTCTAACATAGTCATAGTATATGTTTAACAATTATGTCAATTTTGATTGGGATGGGATTCGACCTAAGACCTTCGTTATAAAAATTAATGAGTAAGTTAAGAATAATAAATAGTTAACGGAATATTCCATTACTAAAGTTTACAATGACGAAATACAAGGGTATTTAAGAAAAGTAAATGATATAATAGGGTGTAAAGTAGGAAAAAAAAATACTAAAATCAAAATAATATGATCCATTGATTTCAACAAACACTTACACTGACATTTTTTATTTCCCGTTACGACCATAACTTTATTGGCTATTTTTAAATTTGTAGACGTAGATATTACAGTCCATAGAATGTTGGGCGTAGGCGTGGCTTAAGCACAAGTTGTAACGGAGTTGCCCGGGGCAAAGTAACACCAAATCCTTCCGTCATGTCTAGTTCGACATTATTAGGCATACTAAAATCGAAACCTTGAACCAAACGAGCAATTGTGAGATGTGAAATTTGCAACGCATATGTCATTCCCACACATGTTCGTCTGCCATACCCAAAAGGCCCATACTCAAATCGCCGCAAAAAACTATCCACTTCTGCTTCTCCCTTCATAAATCTCTCTGGCTTAAACTCCTCAGGATTTCGCCAGACGCTCGGGTCTCGCATGATTTTCCATAGGTTAACATTGAATTGGGTGCCTGTTGGAAGGTCGTAACCTGCGATCTTACAATGTTTGGATGTCATTCTTGGAGTTAAAAGTGGAACTGGAGGATATAGGCGTAACGTTTCCTTTATTACTGCTTGTAAATATTCTAAATTTTTTATATCGAAATCTTCCACCCATCTTTCTGTCCCGACTTGGGTATCTATCTCTTCCCTGCAACACTTCATTACATCGCTATGCTTCACTAGTAAGGATATTACCCATGTCATAAGAGTTGCCGTTGTATCTGATCCATCCACTATCATACTCTGCAAAGTTAGTGTTAAGCATATATGATATATATATAAGATATAGAAATAATATAATATAAAAACAAATCTATTGACCATGTTATAATTCTCATTTTGATTCTCCGTTATTAATTCATCAAAAATCATCTTTGAACTATATATATATATATATAAAATTTATTATTCAATTTAGTCTTTAATAATTGAGTACATCAAAGGGTCAACTTGGGAAAATTTTATATAATTGAAGAACTATTTTAGATGAATTGCTACTCCCTCTATCTCGTTTTACCTGTCTTGTTTACTATTTATTAGTCAAATTAGTATCTTAACGGGTCAGTCCCATTAGGCCAGCCCTTTCACGGGCCATCTTTTTTTGTAATTCAAACTTGTTTCACTGTAGGGCAGGTGCAGATCAACCCACGGGCTTGGGCCCACTTTAATTTGACAGTATTAATTTTGAGAAGTAGATTGGATGAGAAAAATATGAGTATCTATAGCGTTACTCTATATAAAATGAATTTTTTAAAATACCTCGATTAATCCCTTGATAGTCATTTGGTGGGTATGGGAAAGACCTTTAACGAATTCCTCGTCAATAGTTGAAAGCATGAGGTCGATGAGGTCCTGATCATCATCATCATCTCCGGCCGCCGGGTGAGCATTTTCCGGCCGCCGTCTCTCAATATGTTGGTCAATCCATGCTTGAAGAATCTTATCAATCTTTCTATTGGTACGCTTCATGGCGGAAACATGACCCTGGAAATCAATCCACTTAAACACCCGCAACGGAAAAGCATCGTGTAGAACGAACAAACCGCTAAGGTACTGGAAATCCCTGAAAACTTTTATGATGTTTTGCGCCTCCTTATATTCCTCGAAATCGCCGCCGCCGACATTTCCTCCGACCTTAAACTTGTACCGCCTCCGGGCAACAATCCGACAAGAAGTATTCAACGTCAACTGTCCAAACCACTCATCCATCACAACCACAACCGTTTCAGAAGAAGAGGCGGTGACGAAAAGGTACAACTCTTTGATGCTGGTCTCCAGCTCCGATTTCCGGAGATTTTTCAGCTTGTCGAGTTTAACGTTGGACAGAAGCTCCGACACAACAAACTTGCGCATTACGCGCCAGTACGCATTGTCGGTGCTAGAACTAAACATTGCGTAGTTGTAACCCAGGTATTTACCCACGGCGTTCTCCGGCTTTGCTGACGCGTCTTTGTCGTGGGTGGTGAAGCAATCCTTGGCGGCTTCCCAGCTGCTGATCATGGCGATGGGAGTTATCCCTGACCGGACCGTGAAAACCGGGCCGTGCTTATCCGCCATGTCGCCCAAAGTTCTGGCGAGAATCTGTTTTTGGTTGTTGAGGATGGGAATGTGGCCGATAATAGGGCGTGCACCGGCGGCCACCGGGGGTAATAACAGGTTTTTGTTGTTATTAGGGTTTATTATTCTGAGGTATAGTAAAACAAAGAGGATGAACCCTGCAAGACAATAGAGGAGAAGAAGAATATCCATGGATGAATCAGTCGTGTAGCTACTAGAGCAGAACAAATGAGTGGGAATAAGGTAAAATTGTCTGGATCGGACTCATCGGAGCTTGCATTTGATTAGGTATATATAGGGGTAGTTCAAATGAGAATACACAAAGCCTTCCTATAAAAAGTAAGGATTGATTCGTCTATCAGAGTATATTGAGTTTTTAGTTAAAAAAAAAATACAGAGTTAATTTTATGATTATTGAAACTTTTAAGAACGGTGTTCATTCTATAATTTTTGCATACTTGAAAGTTTTGTAAAAGGTAACTAACCTTTGATTTTTCAAGATGAAGTGTGTGGATGTTAAATGATCGGGAAGCTTAACCAAAAAAAAAAAGAAAAGAAGGAGAAGACAGGATAACCCTAGTCAAGTTGGTTAGACTATTGACTTGATAATCACATGAGTTCAAGCTTTGTGGGAGACCGAAAGCAATTTATTAGTTTTCTTGATTTTAATTCAAATGTTATTATTTTTTATACTTTTACTTTTATGCATGGTCAACATGTCAAGGGTGGAACTAATCTAAATCCAACCCCCCACCCCCGCCCAAAAAAACCCCATAAAAAGCTTTCGAGAAGGCACGAAATTGCCTATTCAATATTTTTCCATAGGTTGTCTTTGAATTGGGTGTTAGGTAATATAACTTGCGATCTTACAATATTTGAATGTCATTATTCTTGGTGTAAAGAGCGAACCTAGAAATATAACCATAACGTTTCTTTCATCACTGCTTGCAAAACTATAAAAAAAAAAGCTTTTGAGAAGGCACGAAAGTGTAAATTGCTGTAAAAAAAAATATTAAATTGCTATTATATATCTTTCTTTCTTCTCAAAAGGTTGAGTAGCCAAGTCAACTCCAAGGCTCCTCAGACCTCGGCCAGACAGAACATCTGAGAGGATATAAATCATAGTAATTCAGGTGAACACATAGGCTATACATTTGCTTACTGCAAGGAACTCCCTTCACTTTGAAAGTACTATACTGTTGTTGATGAGACTTAATCCTTGATCTTTCTTCCTAATCTTCATCCTTGCGATCAACTTGAGCTATGCATGTAGGCTGTTATTATATATCTTGACTGAACTATATCATAGCAATATAAAAGTGGTAATAATGATGGAGGGCTTAATGATTCCAAAGCATCATAACAGTACACGCACTATTATTGGCAATATCATATTATTTTAAGAAATCATTATTTCAATGAACTGATCATATCAACAGATCCACATCCCATTTCGTTTTCTATAAAAAATAATTTTACAGGCATATATCAATTCTTTAATTTCTACTGTGCAGAGTAATGCATGGAGGCCCATAATTTCATGCATTATATATGTAGAGACAAACAGAGAAATTGAAAATATAATTTCCATTCCAGGCCATTGTCGACATAATTAGGTAGCTGCGCTGGTTGCCTTAAATTAGAATCAGTGTGATTGTAATATGGACAAATATGCTATCATCCTTAGAGTTACGACAAATTTTAAATTCACACTTTGAGTGTGTGAAAACTTTTAAAAAATAACTAAGAAGAATAAAATAGCAATGTTACAGAAAGATGCCGGTTAATCGACGCCATAGGCCCTAGGCGCCGGTTTACTACCTAACGTATCACCATAATCGGTGGTCTAGGCGGCTGCCTAGCTAAGTGCCGACTAGGCCGCCTAGTCGGCCAGTTAGCTATTGTTTTTTTTAATGAGATATTTCATTCAAAACGATCTCAAAAGTATATATCGTTTTGAGTGAAATAACCTAAATTGTTAAAACATTAGATTTTTAGGTTAATATTTAATATTTTAGTATTAACTATTATTTTATTAAAGTATTAAATAGTTTATAATTATTAGTCTTAAAAAATTTTAATGTAAACAAAATTTTAAAAAATAACAAAAAAGAAATACACGGACTCAAAGCTAGGCTCCCCCGGGCGCCCGAGAAGCGCGTAGTATTTTTTCAATCATGTAAAATAGTAATACCGAGATTTCTCTCTTGTTAAGTTATGATAATTAGAGTCGTCAAAATAGGCTTAGCCCTCAAAGCTAGTTTGTCCCGTCCCACCAAAAAAGCGGTGCGGGCTTTGAATTTCATGGCCCGTATTTTGACAGGCTTTTTAGTCTGCCCTGTCAAAAGGGTGGGCTTGGCAGGTCGACGGGGGCCGCCAAACCTGCCTAGTATGTATACGCAAATTATATTGTGCACCATGATCATGGTTGATACTGCAGTTGTGTTATTGAACGGATAGTGCAGTTGTGTTGAACGGATAGTGCTGTTGTGTTGAAAAGATAGTGCAGTTGTGTTGAAAAGATAGTGCAGTTGTGTTGAAAGGAAAATGCAGTTGCGCGGAACAGAGACCGTTCATCCGCTCAACACAACTGCAGTATCCGTTCAACATAACTACAGTATCCGTTCAACACAATTGCAGTATTAGTTCAACACAACTGCAGTTCCAGACAGATAACATGGCCTCTGTTTCGTGCAACTGTAGTTCCCTTTCAACACAACTGCAGTATCTGTTCAACACAACTGCAGTATCAGCCATGATCCATGGTCCACGGTATAACGACTGGCATGTATATATTATCAATATTAGTGTATATATACACCGCATTTTATATAAATATATGTTTATTTATTTATATTGAAAAAATGTGTTAGTATGTAATTAGTATATTGTATAAATTATTTGTTATTGGCTTATAAATTAACAAACTATGTATTTAAATATTTATTACAACTTATTGCTTTATTAGTAGTTATGGCATTCTGGCAGTACTTTGGTTCTTTAGTGGTTTTATATTTACTGCATCTTTATTGAAACTATTATCTAATTAGGGAAATATTGATTGAACCTACGTATGCCTAAAACTGGTTTTTCTACTGTGTTTTTTTTTTAAATGTTGATTTTTTAATATTAATTTTCAGGAAAATGGTCAAAAAAGTCCATAAACTTTACTTGAAAAGTCAATTAAGTTCATAAACTTTTAAAAAGTATAATTACACCCTTTAACATTTTATATCAGGACAATGAAGTCCAATAGCCAGTAATTGACCTGCTATTATAGGTCATTCCCATTCCAGTATCATCTCAGACGAAAGTCCAGTGACCGACGACGATCGAACCATCACCGATCGCATTCTCCAGTGGAACGTCAGAACCCCGGCAGAAGGCGAACTATTCGCCTTCTCCATGGAAGGCGACCAAAGTTCTAGTCGCCTCTCATGGAGCAGTTCGCCTTCTCTTGGAGAGGCGAACAGTACGTACAATTTGCCTTCTCCTGGAGATGCAACCATATCTGGTCTCCTTCCATGGAGAAGGCGAACAGTTCGCTTTCTCCATGGAAAGAGACCACTAGTGTGGTCGCCTTCCGCAAGGGTTTTGCCAGAGAATGCAACCGGCGACCGTCTGCCTGATATGATGTCAGAAGGGAATGACCTCTAATAGCATGTCAATTATCGGCTATTAGACTTCAATGCCCCATATGCACACAACTATATGGGGCAATGAAGTCTAACGGAAACCATGATGACATGCCACATATGCACACATTCGGATAAATATGTGCACACAGTGACGTGAAAAAGAAAAAAAATACTACCAAAGCGAGAGAAACAACTGTGTAAAGGACATTCGATCACCATCATTAACAACCAAAACATTCCACATGCAACAAAGCATAATCAAAACAGTCGAAAAAAAAGAAGCTACAAAGCTAAAGACAACATTACCTTCATTAATGCAATTCATGGTTGGGGATGGAGATGAAGGTGCTGGCGAGACAAGAGCAGAGAGAAAACACGACACCGGGAAGAAAGAAAAGAAGAAAAAAGCAATCCTATCAAAATTAAAACATCTATAATCCAGCGTAATATATGAATAGAGTTCCTTACAAAATTAAAACACATGCAAAATTACATTAAAAAAAACCACAATAATTAATACTAACAAAAAAAAAAAGGAAAAGGGAAGGAATAATCTCAATCATAAAAAACTCATAAATCGACGCTAAAAAATAATTCTTATTTCTCACATAAATATGTTGTCAAGCAAACCTCCGTGTAAACTACTGGATGCCGGGCTTAATGATTCCAAAGCATCATAACAGTACACACATTAATATTGGCAACATCAACCCAATGGGGTAGCTCAAGTGGCAAGTGAACTCTTTTTATGGGAAAGAATTTCGGGAGAATTTGGGTTCGATTCTCACAAGTGACGATTCCCCCTAATCCAGCTCTCGTCCCTCTCGGAGCGAACGCGAGAGACCCATTAAACGGATGGAGAAAGAAAAAAAAAAAGAAAAAAAAACTAATATTGGCAGCATCTGAAGCGACCGTGTAAATAATAATATCTCTAGATTAAGAATTTATCGGATAAAATTGAGGATATGTATTAGAAAAAATCATTATTTCAATGGAACGATCATATCAAACGGATCACCATCCCATTTCGCTTTCTCTTTACAGGCATATATTAATTCTTTAATTTCTACTGTGCAGCATTATACATGTGAGACAAACAGAGAAATTAAAAATATAATTTCCATTCCATTGTCAATATAATTAGGTTGCTGGTTGCCTTCAATTAGAATCAGTGTACATGATTGTAAGGACAAATATATTATCATTAACGAATATGAAACTTTTGGAGTATGTTTTAACTCCTAATTGAAGGCAACCAGCAACCTAATTATATTGACAATGGAATGGAAATTATATTTTTAATTTCTCTGTTTGACTCGATTTATCTTCTCAGGAGTCTAAAGATAGGTTTATGGGATGTCTAAAATATAGTCTGGCGAATCTAAGAAACTTGAGTTGTAAAATATATATATATATATATTAATCAGGGAATCATAGTCCATGGTAACAACTTAGCATTGGAATGGTACAACGTGATTGGGGCGGCTGAGAAGTATATAAAGTTCTTAGGGCAACCACAATAGTGATTTTTGGTGAAGTTTTTGATGTATAGATGCTTATGTGGAGGAGAGAGGGAGATGAGAGAGAATAATTATGATTATTGCAGGAGAGACTGGATTTTTGTCTTCACAGTCTGCCCCACCATAAAAAAAAATTCAATTACTACGTGTGAGGCACACATAAGCGCCCAGCCGGGTGCGTGCACACCACACACTAGGCTGGGCACGTTGAATATATGTTTATTTTTCTGTCAAATTTTATTTCCTTTTATTTTTATCACATTTCTCCTCTCTTCTCTATCCTACATGGCAACCTCAAATTCAACAAAAATTCTCAACTAATGGAGTGCTCTTAGAACATCCTTATCAATGGAGTTTTTTCACGGTTATTGAGCAGTTTTTGTAAGTGTGATTAGGAAATAGAAAGTGAGATGAGAAGAAGAAGAAGAAAAAAAAGCAAATCAAATTTAGAAAGAAAAAAAAAGTCTGTCAGTGTCAGGGCGCCTGTGCTGTGCGCGATACCGCATCTGTTTCTTCGATTTCTGGACAACCTTTCACTGTTCCAATATCTTGATTTAATTGAAGCTTCACTCCTCTCTCTCTCTCTCCTACACTCTCTTTCTTCCAAGTAGGCAAAGCACTGTTCGAGGAACCACCCATTCTCCACTGTTGTAGATGCCCTTAGAGCATCCATATAAGTAAAAGATTTTAGACAATTTTTTAGGTGATACTAGGAGAGAGAGAGAAGAGAGTCTAAGAAGAAGGAAAAAGAAGAAGAAAAAAAATTCTGACGCATTGGCCAGTAGACGCGTCAGCTGGCGCATGCTGTACACACGCCTAGTTGGTGAGCTGCATCTCCATTCTCCAGTACACGATTGCCTATGTGCTGCTTTGCTTTCCTATCTTAGTCGGGCCGATTAAAAACTTGTTCTTGTAGGAGTTAAATGCTCCAAACAATCATCTCTCACATCAATAAAAAAAAATTAGCCTTATTTTTTGCATTGTACCAAAAACTCTTAAAAATCTATTGGTATGGTTGCTTTTAAGGCCCGTTGGATGTTTAAACCCATAGCCCATAAAAATAATATAGATAGGATGAATCGGAACACGTGGGCCAGAAAGCCCAATAATGCAGACATATTTAGCCAAAGCCCCAAATCATTCTCTTGGACAGCTGGGAAACTAGGGCAGACAGAGCTGATCGAGAAGCGAGGATGATCGATCATATGATACCAGTCAGCCCATTGCTTCACCTGTGGAAATGTAATCCAGCTTGAAAATCCCTTTCTCAGAAAGATTTAACCACTAAACGTTAACTAATATTGTTTTTAGTGACTCATTGGTACTTGGAAATTGGAATCATTGAAAATATATTCTTCTCGGCAGGCGGCAGATGCCATCTGTGTCTGTATCTGCTATTTCTACCAATATAAGTTTACATTTTTCAGTTGTATCGAATCTCCATTGAAATTTCCGCTTTGTCTCTTCCTCGAAGAAAGAAAATGGTGTTCGGAGCAGTTTCCGACGAGATGGAAATAAAGGCGCCGGCGGCCGAGGCATGGAAGGTGTATTCTACTCTGCAACTGGCGAAACTTGTCGTGGAGATGCGTCCTGACTTGGTTGAGAAGTTTGAGGTAATCGAAGGTGACGGCGGCGTCGGAACAATTCTGAAGCTGAGTTTTCCGGCGACCACGCCGGTGTTTACATATTCGAAAGAGAAATTCACTGTTGTTGACAATGAGAAGCGAGTGAAAGAAGTGGAGGTGATTGAAGGCGGATACATGAATCTAGGGTTCACTCTGTTTCGGGTTCGGTTTGAAATTATAGAGAAAGATGAAAGCACATGTGTCACTAAAACTACAATTGAGTATGAAGTGAAGGAGGAATCAGCTGCCAATGCTTCATTTGTTAGTACTCAGACTTTTGTTGAAATCATGAATGCCGTTGCAACCTATCTAACCACTAAGCAATTGTAATGGAATTGGCCTGCTTGAGGCTTTGCAATAAGATTGCCATCTATTTTTATTATGTTTTGTATGATTTGCAAGTTATTAATCTATCTTTTGTATGATTTGTGTGGTTATTAATTTACCAAATGTATTTCTTCAAACACAGTTCCATATTACATATCCTTCTCATTTTTATTCTTCAAACAGATACATATATAGAGTAAACATTAACCATTTTCTGATGATTTTGCCGATTAAATTAAAGACCACTAATATAATCCGATCGAATTTAAACCTTAAACTTGCACCTATGACGCCGCATAAAGGGCAGAGGGCAAGCGAGGCGTGATGACGGCTTCTAATGGGTTTGCTCTGGGCATGGTAATGCCCAGAGCTTCACTCATGTCCACCGCCATATTCGCCGGCGGGCTGAAATCGAAACCTTGGAGCAATCTTGCGTACGTAAGATGCGTCACTTTCAGACCGTATGATATCCCCGGACAAGATCGCCTGCCGTAGCTGAAAGGTATGTATCCATACTGCCTAGCCGCGGGATCCACGTTTTCTGGGGTATTCAAAAATCTCTCCGGCAAGAACTTCTCCGGCTCCGGCCAAATCCGAGGATCACGGTGCAGTTTCCACACATTGACGAACAACTGGGTGCCTTTTGGAACATAGTATCCGTCGACGTTGCAGTCCTCTGATGCTTTGTGCGGTACTAGGAACGGCGCCGGCGGATATAATCTCATGGATTCTTTGACTGCTGCTTGGAGGTATACTAAATTGTCGATGTCGTAATCCTCCACCCATCTCTCTCTCCCCACTTTGGCGTCAAGTTCTTCTTGAATTCGCTTCAATACTTCTCTGTTCTTCAATAGTAAGGACATTAGCCATATCATGTTTACCGCCATCGTCTCCGCGCCGTCTTGGAGCATACTCTGTACCAGGTACCAAATTCATAATAATGAATTACTAAATTGTAGAACCACCAATATCATGTGACAGAAAGTTTCCACACATGTGGCTCAGATGGGTAGTTCAATAATTGATTCTCTGATGATACATTGAGATACAAGGACTCTAGGCCTAACACTTACATATGGTTGTAATTCGATAGAATTGCAATTCAATGAATAAAGTATGAATTAAAATTACAGTTTGATATGCAGAAATAGGAGTACAGGAAATTGAAAGGTAAGAAGCTACAAAATGACTAAATGCCTTTATGTTGTAGTAGATGTTGTAGTAATAGTAGTAGTAATAATAATAATAATTCTTTCAAAATTTTTTTTTTAAAAAAAAAAAAAAGAAAAAAAAAAGACAAAGGGTATGGGAGGAGGGGCAAAATTGTCTTTACACCAACAAATTCCCCCTCCTCTCCACTGAATTGCAATTCAGGGGTACCACATGAATTGCAATTCATCATTTGGAAGGAATTGCAATCCATCATTTGGAAGGAATTGCAATTCTGGGTAGAATTGCAATTCCCTCCAACCAAACACTGTAATTTGGGAATTCACTGAATAGCAACCCATTGAATTGTAATTCCTCCCAAACTACATCCAACCAAACATGTCATTATAGTGTAAGAGTTATACTTGTGAATTTTTTTGTAGGCACCCAACACTAATAGTCGTCTCACCTAAAAACCTTGACTTATTGTCTCACCAATTTATCCTTCCACAATTCAGTTTGTTAGAGTGTGTGGATCTTGGAGAAGGGATTTTTCTCTTTTAGGGGCAATAAAGATAGCATGTTGGGATACCTAGTAAAGTTAGTTAAGTTTAATAATCACAAGATTTAAATTTATCTCTCCAAAAGAGACATCTATATTACTTTCTTGATTTAAGTCAGTCAACTATGACCATTTCAGACTTATTTTTGCTTATTAGGCTTACCATGGGAATTTAATCAATGATGTCCGAATTTCAATACTGATTGTTAAAAAGAAACATTAGCATACGTACCACTGCAGTTGCCTTAATAATGGTGTCGCGTGT
>CM008342.1:46513664-46525175 GCA_002525835.2 Ipomoea batatas | reverse complement strand
ATTAAACTAGTGTGTGTAAAAAATGAAACAAAAAATAGAGCTCATATAACAATGTATATTGTCAAATGAAACTGTAGTATAATTAAAATAATATTTTGGTATTGCTATAATGAAACTAGTGTGTGTGAAAAATGAAAATTAAAAACATAATAATATTATCAAATGAAACTAAAATATAATTAAAATGATATAATATTTCATGGTCTATGATTCTACGTGGACCATAGTCCACGATAGAATTTGCCGTTCTTGCACAGTCCATTTAATTGGCATAGGAATTAGATTGGACACGACAGGTTAGTCGATGTGGCCCAAATTTAGTTCAGTTTTGAATTGGGCTTAACAGTATTGGTTTGACCTTAGACCCATAATGTTGGGTCTAGTAAAACCCAACATTTTCTCTATTTGGTGCACGAACTATACTGAGGTCCATAACAGGTATTAAGTGTAGGATTTTTTATTTTTTCTAAAACAATATTGCCATATGATTAATTGATTTGATGAGATAAGGTTTGCATTAAATTTTGTCGCTGAAAAAATTTTAATTTGGAGGTTTGGATAATTGTGTGTTCCATTGTGGTGGGGTTGTCTTACAATTTAAAGTGTCATGTGGGTTTCTCCGATGGATATTCTAATCATCTCACTTCTACATACATAGTATTATGTTCAAGTGGACCCTTCCCAACATTTTGTATTGCTCCTTAATTGATTATGAGTCTTATTATGTTTCTTGATTTACACTGACTTTTATATTTAACAATTGTAATTGGCATTAGTGCGTCATTTTGCGGTGGTTGGAGATTTGATGTAGTTTGATTGATGGAGATTTTAGATTGGTAATCTTAAAACAGATTTGTTCTATAATTTTAAGTGTTTTTATCAGTTTTGGAACTATAAGATGTATCTCCGCTGTTTATAGGTTCCTCAAAATATTTGTATTAATTTTTTTGAGTGGGTTAGCGACTTGAATCATGTCAAGAACATTTTTGTGCTTTAAAAAAATGTCTTGATGTGTTCTCGCATAGTTGTTATATAGTGGATTATGGATTTATGGTTCACACCAGGACCGGTTTTTTGATTTGCGTGGCCATGTGCTGATAAATAAGTGAGGCCCTATCAAAATATAAATAAACTGCGAATTGGAGAAAAATTACAAAGAGAATTGTAAAAAACCTATTTTTGGGCCAATATAATCACAAATACGTATACTAACTATTAGGTCAGGGCTGGATTAGGGGGGCTCCCAAAATTTTGGGGCCCTGTGCGGTTGCACATCTTGCACGCCCTAAAATTCGGCCCTGGTTCACACAACGTTGTGTGGCTCATGATTGTCAAATGAAACTGTGATATAATTAAATTGATAATTAAGTGTCGTTGCTATAATGAAACTAGTGTGAGTAAAAAATGAAACTAAAACTCCGAACCATATAAATAACATATATTGTCAAATGGACTTGAAGTGTAATTAAAATAATATTTCAGCATTACTATAATTAAACTAGTGTGTGTAAAAAATGAAACAAAAAATAGAGCTCATATAACAATGTATATTGTCAAATGAAACTGTAGTATAATTAAAATAATATTTTGGTATTGCTATAATGAAACTAGTGTGTGTGAAAAATGAAAATTAAAAACATAATAATATTATCAAATGAAACTAAAATATAATTAAAATGATATAATATTTCATGGTCTATGATTCTACGTGGACCATAGTCCACGATAGAATTTGCCGTTCTTGCACAGTCCATTTAATTGGCATAGGAATTAGATTGGACACGACAGGTTAGTCGATGTGGCCCAAATTTAGTTCAGTTTTGAATTGGGCTTAACAGTATTGGTTTGACCTTAGACCCATAATGTTGGGTCTAGTAAAACCCAACATTTTCTCTATTTGGTGCACGAACTATACTGAGGTCCATAACAGGTATTAAGTGTAGGATTTTTTATTTTTTCTAAAACAATATTGCCATATGATTAATTGATTATTACACATAAATATCCAAAAATATTAGCTCGACTAAGAAAATGTTTACAAAAATTACACTCATAACTCTTAAATACGGAAGTTATGTTTTTTTTGGCCTATCTGTCGAATGTTCAATTCACTTGCTATGGGAGGTGTGCCATTTGAATTCGACATTTGTTGCAGTTACGTTAATTAATGTTTCTGTAAAATGTTACTATTCTGGGCAATCTTAGGTGACCTGCCCAACATTTATTATGGTTTGTCATTTGTGTGGTCAAGTTTAGGTATTAACCATGGGAACAAAGTTTAGGTATTAACCTGCCGTAGAAACAACAGTAGTTTAATTAACTTTCAATATTAACATGTTTAGTGTTTTAGTTAACAATTTAAAAAAAAAAAGCTACATAAAATTACATAAATATCGATTGAGCAACAGAAATTGCATTTACAAAAAATAATGGTATGACTCCATCTGGTGGAGCATTGAAAGTAATCATATAAAGTAACGGTTTAATTCCATATGGTGTTTATTTTTTTAGGGATATGTCTGATTGAACACACTTACTCACGTCAAGCATGACCTACAATTGGTCAAAGGATTGATTGGAATGACTATATCCATCACCTGACTCATCCTTATACTTTTTTTGTGTGTACTATTGACTCTGTTACATTCTTTCTTCATCACACATTCACACTCAAATTTATCTTTCTTTTTTTTTTTTAAGTGTGTAACATAGGGTTTTCACCGCCAGACACAATGATTAGTCCTCTCACTAGATGATTGTAGGCATATCTAAGGGTGAGACAACTGACCTAAAGATTTAAGAATGTTTCATACCAAGGCCAATAATCGATCCGTTGACATTTGATTAAGGATGGATGAGTATCTTCCACTCAACCTCACTCCAAGTTATCCAAATTCACCTAATGAAATGCCTAAATAAACCCATAATAAATTACCAATAGATCACACTTAATTAGGCAATTAAGCATAGTAGCTGGTAGTATAGAGTTGATATTTTGAAGCAAAATTATTGGTGGTCCATTGAAAGAGAAGAACAATAGAATAGATTTTCAAAAAAAAAAAAAAAAACACAATAGAATAGAATGGAGTGTGTTAACGTTGTGGACAATCTGGCAAGCTAAGGGGGTGTTCACTTTTTTCTGGCACACAATCGAAAACGACAAGTCAGAAGTTGGGACAGTTACATGCACAGCTTCCACAAAGGCTGAGAGAATTACACGTCCACAAACATAACTGTACACAATATTGCGTCTTCGGACTCTCTCGTCCTACCTGGCACAATGTTTCTGCCCACGTGGCTCATCCAAATCCTCCAACTCTCCGACACCTCACAAATTAATGCCACCATGGCCCCATGCACTTCAATCACACACACTTATCCACTTATCCACACACAAATAGGTCTTATTAGTTGTATCCAATGTATAGATTCATCCCTTACATTGCAACCATTTACAAGACCTATGGTGTTGAAGTTTAGTCATGGGATGATAATAATTCAAATGCGAAAGTAGCTCAAAATAAGTTCATAAGTTTTATTTTATTAATAGCTACATAGTATAGGATGCAGGATAAGAACCAAAAAGACTTTATATTGGGCATTAATGTACAATCATTTGGAGACTTGTAAGCCAGTTAAAACATATCCAACGAGTTACCTTGTACATATGATTTCAAGGAGCATTGGGGTGTCCTAAAGTTTGGAGTTCTAACTTATATAAGACCACTATTAGACGTTTGACTTGGTTAAACAATCAATGTGAGGGTTTGGTTAATCAACTTTTTGTAACTGCTTATGGCTTCAAAACGCTAAAATTCAAAAAGCTACTTAAAATAATTTTTTTGATTAGCTTTTTGAGAAAATAAATTATACACTTAAAGCTCATTTTGCATGTAATTAGCTATTAGCTAACATCTAATTTACTAAACATCTTTTTACAATCAGCTAATGCTATCAGTTAGACAAACCCGCTAACAACTATCAACTAACAACTTTTGTCAAACACTCCATAGTGTTGAGGTCCATTGCTGGAGGTTAGCAAATGTCCATGTACTTATATAAATTAAATTAAAATGTAAAAGTTCAATTTTATGGACAATTACTATGCAGGTTGCAAATGCATGGCAATTGCAAAGTCATAAGTTTAATTTTTTTATTAAGTGTCATGTTAAAGAGCTCTGTATTATTCATCATCTTAATAAGAGTACAACTCTCTGAGTGTGACCTGAGTTTCAAATTAGTATTGTACTGATATAATATTGGGTCTTAAAAAACAAAAAACAAAAAACCTTTATTTTTTATGTATATTATTATACATTTTAACTTTAGCAAAAATTAAGATTGAGAAACATAATAGCTTTAACTAAACATTTTCTTTTTTTAGGAATATGGCATGTAGGAAATCCATGACTTGTGAATGTGACATGCAATAGCTAATATATATATTCCCCGGAATAATGTGTGGGTCCCACAAATTGAATGGATCTCTTTCTCAAATTACACCAAAATTATTGTAATTTTCTCAAAATTTTAATTATATTAACATAATTATCATAACTTTTTATTTGCGTTGATTATTCCACCATGATTCTTTATGGTGGGAGCTAGCTAGCTAATAGGCAATGGACATACAGTTTGAAAGCCCTAATTTTCTTGAAATGGGCATTCCCCCCAAAAAATCCATAATCCCCAAAAGGGACATAGTGGGTGCATCATAATTATAATCAATACTAAATAAAGTGAAAATGATCACCATTTCTTGTTTCAATCTTTTGTAGCTTGTAAATTCTTTGTTTCCATTTTGAGTTTTGACATCGTGGGATGACATGGATTTTAGATCTAGCAATTATAGAGTAGAGTGGCTCTATTTTTGGCCTTCCAACAATTAAATAATTTTATTTTTTAAATAAAAACAAAGGTGACTAATATTCACCATAGGATCAATTGGTGACTCCAATTCAAGTCACTCTAACTCTCCCAAGTGTTTCCTCTCTCAAAATTTTTAAAATTGACAAGGGTGGTGTCATGAGCCAAGACCCGATCAAGATTTAATTGGAATAGTCTTATCCAGCGAGATGTAGATATTAATGCATTGTGATAAAGAAAGATGTTCATAAGTATTAATTTGAAATTAAATAATTGTTAAACTTTATTATGCGATAAATTTTCTCTTTATTTATTGTTTTATTCACAAATTTTAAACTAAAACCTTATTTAAATGATATGTTGACGAATAATCATGGGAGAGATAATCACACAACTTTATTAGAATGGTCTGTAATGGAACTCGGATACATTATTTAGCTATATTATTCACTCTATTCTATTTTACATGTCATATTTATACATCTGCCTTATTCATTTAAAAAAAAATTGTTATAGTTTTTAAATTCAGTCTTTTGTATTTAATAATAGTTTTTAATGTAGATTCAAAAATTATAAATTTTTATACTAACACTAAACTGAACATTACAAAAATTTGAATTGCAAATAACTTAAGTCATGTATTATTAAACAATAATGATAAGAGTAGATAAGAGTAATGTTTTATGCATGTATAAGTCTTAGTGCATAAGTCACTAAAGTTCACGGTGGGGAAGCTCTAGCGAGATACTAAGAGTGTCTAAGTCTAAAAGTCCCTTATTCTAAACCAACTTTCAAAGCATTGGACTAGGGGACATATGTCGAAGTTCTACCGACAAGGAGTATTTGGCATTCATCTACACTTTAGTGAAGTTGGTAACGTCATGTGCCTGTGCTGAGGTAACTCGAGTTGATGAGTTGGCTAAAACAACGCTCACGTGCTATTCACTCATCTGGGCATGGTCAACTTGGTGTCACCTGTCAAGAAAGGTTTAGAATAGACATGTATGATTTGTATATTGGTCTTATCAATTAAATTAGATATAAAATGAGACAAAAAGAGTATTATTAAAGTGAAATAAATTCCCAATTTACATGATATCATCACCATCACCATCTATCATTAAAATAATGATAATAAATTTGGTCGAAATGTTAAATGTATGTGAGTTGTTGTGGAAAGTAAAGATGAAATTTCGGGAAAAGTAAAAGTAGGACGTAATTAAGGAGGTAAGCGAATAGCCTAATCTTCCATGCAAACTTAACCCATAAGTCGCCTTAATATTTGGCTTTACCATTAATGTGTTTTCTTCTTTTCAACCTCACAAGTCAAGTCTCTTTCATTTTTTCACTTTATTTATTTATCACCAACAAAAATAAAATAAAATAGATTCATATCCTACCTGATGACACTACTTGCACTTTGAATCTCTCCCTTTTTCATTTTTTTGTTTTGTTTTTGTTTTTTTTTTGTTTTTGTTTTTGTTTTTGTTTTTAATCCAATAAAATTCGTTGTTTGTGTATGTATGAGCGAATACAAAAGTTATCTTTGTGTATTTATAGGGTTGTATAATGCGTTGAAAATATTATATTATTAATTTTTAGATAAAATAGTTTTTACTCCATTAAAGTTCGATTAATATATTAAATATCCTTTTTCAAAAAAAAAATATTAAATATCCAATTAGCTATTCCAATTGAAGTACCTACTGAGGCTCAACCCGATAACCTCTTATATGGGAGAGTCACTTCATACCAATAGACCACAAGGTCATTAGTAATTTACTTACTAAACTAATGTGCCTAATTAAATACCATGGTAAACCAAACACATTTTGTAGGCTAAAGGGATTGCTCATGCCTTAAGAAGGCAGGATTGTATTGAGTAAGAGTTATTGATCCCTAATCCATTATCACACGGAAAGCAATTTATACTTTAAAAATAAAAAAAACTTTTTACTTGTGTGGTGTGGTAGGATTCATCCAGGAAAAAACTTTTTAAAAAAAATTGATAACTTTTATTACCCCATTTATCTTCTACCAATAAAATCACGACACATGATGAGCGGTTTACTAGATATGAGCCCATATATCGTTTTCTTATTTGTATATTGTTAATTCTGAATTCTCCCATTATTATTTTATGATTTGTTAGAAGATCAATAATTATTGCTTTCGGCCGTAATTTCCGTAGTATAGTGATCATATATACTTATTGAAAATTTGTACAATATTTTATGTGACATTTATATTTATATATATAATTTATATATAATAGAAAATTATATATTATCCTTAACACACACACATATCGATCTTGTACTTGTTTATATATTATTGTGTACTTTTCATTTGATTAATAAAAATGTAAAGTTTGCTCCGAAAGAAGTGACCAAGTGGGTGAAATATGATTGTCGTTTTAGAAGGTTAATAAGTCATGATTTTTTTTTTTAAATACCATCTTGATTGAGATGGACTGCACACCTTATGATAGTTATACTAAGAAATCGTAGATTAAAGTATGTATTCAATTCTAACTAAAATGCTAATCTGATAATTAAATAATGAAATTTGATGGTAAATTATTGAAATTTATAGACATTTATTTTACCAATAAAATTTTGTTAGTAAAACATTATAATCTATAAGTATTTATGTTGTAATTATTTAATTTGTTTTTAAATCTCTTGATATGTGCTATACATCGTATAATCCTGTGAAAGACAATATACTCACGACATAATTATTTTATAAATTTTCAATATAACACTTATAGATACGTACGTTTAAACGTAATATTGAACCCTTTTAAAAGAATCTAGATAAAGAATTGTAATTGAATTTAATGATCTGAAAAGTGTCACTATCACTAATATATGCTTTCAAGAAAATACTATCAATAATCAAATAAAATAAAATAAAAATGACTATAACTTTTATTAAGAAAAATGTTTTGATGGTAAACAAATATTCTTAAATAAAACTTTTTATTTTTTTTTTAAATTGGAATTTAATTTGAATTGGTTCCGAGGATATTGTTCTATTAATAAGAAATAATAAAATTTTAGAAAAAATGTATTGTGTGTTGATTACACTAGATACAAGTATACAAGTCAATAACTTGTGGGTACAAGTTATTGTGGGTACAATATCTGCATAACAGTATAACAAACTTAATTTTAATGTTATGCAGATATTGTACCCACAATACCCAATATAAACACAGTCTTTTTACATTCATATTTGGATCGTATCTGTGCAAAACAACACTGATTTTTTTTAATAATAATTTTAAACAAATACTCTTACATACAATATTATGGTAATAACCTATTTTTTCTTCCCACTATAAAATGTGAATTTGTATATTATGTGGATTCACACCGATAGCAATAATATTTAATATAATCATATATTTCATATTTAATTATACTAGATATACTCGATTGTTACTAAAGAAAATTACAATCTCCCTTACTAAAATCACTATATAATTGTAAATTTATTTACTTTTTTTGGGTAATTTTTTTTTTTTTTTTAACACAGGTATAGATTGATGTTTATGAAAGTAATGGTGAGAGGAGAGGAGAGGAGAGGAGGACATTTAGTTCCGCGTAGGTGCTAGCTGTCCGGCGTGAAGACGTACCCGGTAACCACCTTCCCCTATGCCTATCTAACACTCTTTTTATTCTTACTAGTATTTTCACCCGTGCGTTGCATGTGTGTTTCACGTGCTTTGCCCGTGCGTTACTATTCTTTTAAGCGAGAATTTAAGAGCAAAAAATATCTAGCTTATATATATATGCTCATCGATCATATCATAATAAAATGGTAAAAAACAACTAGGAGGTGGTTATGTCAACTTTGCACAGGTGCCACACTGGTGCTGCACGGGCGTGCACTGCCTGTGCGGAAAAAAGAATGTCCTAGAATTGGGAGATATTTTGTATTATCTACACGGGCGTGCACTGCCTGTGTGGAAAAAAAATCTTAGAATTGAGAGACATTTTGTATTATCTGCACGGGCTAATCCCTAAACATAAGCTATACAGTTAAGTCAAGTTAAAGACTAGATCACAATAGAATACTGTTAACACCCTGAAACCGCTCATTGACCTTTTGGAAGAAGGGCATCCTTTGGCAATTAAAGATGTTGCTTCAGCGATTTTTAACCTATGTATTCTCCATGAAAATAAGGCAAGAGCTGCTAGAGATGGTGCAGTCGATGTTCTCCTGAAAAAGATCATCGTTAAAGTCCATGTGGATGAACACTTGACAATTAGCTCAGAAACCCTATAAATACTCATTTTGGGAGTTTCGAATAGTGCTAATCCCTTCTTATAAAAACCTATAAACACACACACACACACACACACACACACACACACACACACATATATGCTCATTGATCATATCATAATAAAATGATGAAAAATAACTAGGAGGTGGTTATGTCAACTTTGCACAGGCGCCGCACGGGCGTGCGCTGCCTGTGCAGAAAAAAGAATGTCTTAGAATTGGGAGACATTTTGTATTATCTTCACGGGTGTGTGCTGCCTGTGCGGAAAAATTAAGTCATAGAATGGAGAGACATTTTGTATTATCTGCACGGTCGTACACGGCCTATGCGGAAAAAAATGTGTTTGAATTGGGAGACATTTTGTATCATAATAATGCAGGTGGTAGCTTTTATATGTATTGGTGTTGTATGCATATGTGCTGTTGTGGTTAATTTTCTATACACGTATGATATTTAATTTGCTATGTGCGGTTCATGCCATGCAACATGTATCGTCTTTCAGATTAATTAAACACTATATTAATTATACAAAATTTAAATTTAAATTTTATACACTATGAAAATATATACTTAACCAAATATATAGAATTACAACTATATTATTATATTGTACATTTTAAATTTTTTTAATTTATTTAATTATAATAACATAATTTTGTTCATGCATCGCACCGGTAAAACACTAATTCTTACCTGCAATATTATGGTAATACCCTATTCTTTCTTCCCGCTATAAAATGTGAATTTGTATATTGTGGATTCACACCGATAGCAATAATATTTGATATAGTTATATATTTCATACTTAATTATACTCAATTGTTACTATAGAAAATTGCAATCTCCCTTACTAAAATCACTATATAATCGTAATTTTTTTTTTTAACACAAGTATAGATTGATGAAAGTAATGGTAAGAGGGGACGAGAGGAGGACAGTTAGTTCCGCGTAGGTGCCAGCTGTCCGGCGTGATGGCGTACCCGGGAACCACCCGCCCACGGTGGACCCCACCCTCCCCTACGCCTATCTAACACTCTTTTCATTCTTATTCCACACTGCACTTCACAGTTCACACACTGCGGGGGTTTCTATAGAGAGAGAGAGTGAGAGAGAGAGAGAGAGAGAGAGAGAGAGAGAGAGAGAGAGGGGAGGGAGATAATGAATACGAAAAACGACAAGAGGAATCGAAAGCTCAGCTGGAGAATCAGAAAAGGAGAGAATCCATTGTGAGAATTCTTAGCTTTGAGTTGGGAGGGGGGAGAGATTCGATTTGTGGTGAAACGTTTCATGGCCAAGAGTGGGGTAGTGGTGGAGCGCGTGGATGCGTCGGCGGCCGCGGCGGCGAGGGCGGCGGAGCTCAGGAAGGAGTTGGAGAGGGCGGTGAAGGCGATAGTCAGCGAGGAGGATTCCAATGTGGACGCCATTGATAGAGCTCTTCAAGCGCTTAGCGCCTTGAAGGACCTCAAAACTAAGCATCCGCAACGATCATCTTTCAGAGAGCCGGCGAGCATGCCCTCCCCGCCGGACGAATTCCGGTGCCCGCTTTCCAAGGAACTCATGAGAGACCCCGTTATTGTCTCCACCGGTCAGGTTAGTTCCCTTCCCCGTTACGGTTAGCTAAAATCCGTTTTGATTCCATTCAACGCCGCCTCTTCTCCTCTGAAATTTAAACAAATATAACGGATAATGTATCGCTGATTGCGACGCTAGATCTTCTGAATTTCCTTGACTGAACTAGAAATCAATCAACAGTGCCATAGCTTCCTGTAATTGTGACATTTGAATATTTTGTTAACACTGCAAATTGTTGAATCCAAATGAATATCTACAAATACTCAACTTGTTCTGTATGTCTCTTTACTTTCTGTCATTCATTATTATGATCCTTGCTCTCGTTAATCTCAATACAACTGATAATGCTTCTTTGGTGCATTCATATTTGTTCATCATTCTCTTACTGTTTCCAATCGGTATGGATGAAAATTGAAAAGAGTAATTTATAGAGACAGATTACTCCATTGCCATTATTAAAAGAATGTGCACTGTAATTCCCTCCATTTTGTTACAGATTTGTTGTTAATAATGTTCAGTTGTTCACTGTATTGGATTCTTATGAAACTGCCTTCCATGAGTTTGCAGACCTATGATAGACCATTCATTCAGAAATGGCTAAAAGCTGGGAACAGGACATGTCCAAGAACCCAGCAAGTGCTTTCACACACTCTGCTCACGCCTAATCACTTGATTCGGGATATGATTGCGCAGTGGTGTGAGAGTAATGGGATTCAGTTGCCAGATCCTATTCTGTATTTGAGTGACGAGGGGCTTACTGAGGCTGATCGGGACCA
>CM008342.1:46493170-46505639 GCA_002525835.2 Ipomoea batatas | reverse complement strand
GGTTTCCGTTCTCCTTCAGCTGTTCCGCCTGTTCTGCGGCGGCGGCGACGGTCGGCGACATCTCCTCTCTCCCTTTCCCTCTGCAAACCCTGCACGTTTGACGTTTCTCCTACGTATCTCTTCCTCGCAAGATCTCTGAAAATGCAATCAAACGGAAGGTATAATCCAAGTCTGAAATCCTGAAAACTATTCCATCGCGTTTTTTATTGGTCGATTATGTCGTTGATTCCATAATTTCGTGGAAATCAACCAAGTCTTCCCCACTTTCCTTGTGCAGTTCTTTCCGCAAAATGACAAACACTATCCAAAAGTTACTTCCAATAACACTTTCACAATTTCCACCGTTTTTATTTGATCATGTTACCTTATTAATTTTAATTTTCTAGTCAGAAATCAGAATCAAATCTCCTTGAACCAAATTTAGAAAACGAAAAAATGAATTATATAATATTGAGTCTTTGAGCATATAACAAAACTAAAGTGAAAGATGGATTATCATCAAACTAAAAATATATAATTAAATGTTGTTTGAGTGATTATTACGAGTATTATTTTAAGTCATCTGGTGTATAGAATAAGTTGGACTCCAAATGAAGTGGAACAAATTGAATTGGGTCACTACATTATATGTTTATTTTTCAGTGGTTGCATTAGGTTTACTTTCCGAGTCAAACATGTTTAATCACATAGATCATATCTTACTTAAAATCAATAGATAATAAGTAGATGGACATTAACCATTTAATGACATCCATCTATAATAAATCACAACGTCACGTCTTGAATCCAATAAGGACCGAACTCGGCCAACCCGGTTAACGCCCGACAATGTTGAATAAGACACTTGAACCCTCTCTATTCATTGTCATACAAATTTTGGATTTTTAGAATTTGAGTCAACCATGTTTGTTGCATTTAAAATCCTAATTTATTATAATTATATACTAATATAATCTTAACATGCAATTAGCCCTTAATAACTTACAGCCCGTTTGGTTCGCTAGAAAATATTTGAAGGAAATGGAATTTAAATTCCATGGAAAACAAATTACCAGGAAAATAGATTTCATTGTTTAGTTGGTGGAAAAGAAATTACTGGAATATGAATTCCATTGTTTGGTTGGATTTGTAATGGTAAGGAATTATGAATATAAAGACCAATATGCCATTAACAATTAATAGTGATAATAAATTATATTATTTTAATGAGGGTAAAGTTGTCCAATTACTCAATACTTTCTTCCCAAACTCCTTGGAAAACAAAATACCAACTCTAGCAAAGAATTTGTTTTCCTCCACTTTTGGGAACTCAAGTTCCAATGGAAAACATTTTCCATCCAACCAAACAATAGAAAAACACATTTTTTTGAATACTATTGACCTGTTACATGTAGTATCATTGCCCACACTGAGGCTCAAACCCATGACCTCCCGCTTGAGAGAATCACTTCATGCCGCTTGATCACAAAGCCTTTGGCATTCTCAATTTATTTATAAATACAACGATTGTGTACTGTAAAATGAATATCACGCACCTTAACTCCTTAAGATCAACCCAAATAATTTATGTTGACATTGTTGAATTGATTAACATTATCAAACATAAAAAATTATATTATAAATAATTGCATAATATACCTATGAGGTTGTACAATATATTTTGTCAAAAGATAAAACAATATTACCAAACATAAAATATATTTATGATATTGTCATAAATATTTGATAAATTTTAAATTATTATTGTTATAGTGATATTGCGTTTTAAATAAATGCATAAAAAATCAATAACAATTAAATATAAATATCATTTTTTTTTTTACGAGGAGTTCATATAATCAAATATTTGACTAAGGCCATTTGGGAGAGCAATGGTTTTGAATAGTAGCATTTTGGAGTGGCAAAATGGATGAGATCAATGTATATGAGGCTTCTTATATAGATAACCTTTTTGAGTATTAAATCACTATAGATATGATTGGGTAAAAGTAATATGGTACAATAACTAATTAAAAAATAAATCTTAAAATGATATAATAAAATGACTCAAAGCCTTAAACTAATATAGTGCAAATAATAAATGAAGAGCAAATACCAATTTTGGTCCCACGACTATTAGCAAAATGACAATTTTGGTCCACATGTTTCATTTCTACCAATTTTGGTCCCACGACTATTGTTTAGTACCAATTTTGGTCCCACGACTACTGTTTTAGTGTCAAAATTCATCGCGCCGGTCACCCATCCGTTTAAAACGTGCTGAAATCTAAAATTTTTGAAGGTATTTTCGTCCTTTTCAACTAAATATCCCAATTTGAGCATGAATAAAGAGATTTAAGCCCTAAGATCGATCACAATTCACAATTTTCCTCCTCAAATTAAGGTAAAATGAGGAAGAAAACTGCGAATTTTGATCAATTTTAGGACTTAAATCCATTTATTCATAGTCAAATTGAGATATTAAGTTGAAAATTATGAAAATACGCTTAACAATTTTAGATTTTTGCACGTTTTAAACGGATGGGTGACCGACGCGATGAATTTTGGCACTAAAACAATAGTCGTGGATGAAAATCGGTACTAAAACAATAGTCGTGAGACCAAAATTGGTAGAAATGAAACATGTGGACCAAAATTGTCATTTTGCCAATAGTCATGAGACAAAAATTGGTATTTGCTCAATAAATGAATGTTACATGCTCTCAAATAGATGGATTCACAAATAGATTTAGAACACATTTTCATCATTAAAAAATTAGTCGTGATAAAAGATATTAAAAAGAAAAATCTCAAATAAAAATTAACTTCATAATTTATAACCAATATATTTTCAATTCAATTAATTCAATTATTGGTCCTCAATTAAGCTATCAATCGACTTCTTTTGCCCCCTCCTAGGCCTAGATGAAGGCATCTCTCAATCTCTTATGGAGTCCGTTAACATAGTATGCCGCCGTGTATGTTAACGGCTTTGTCGGAGTAAATCTCGATGCTTTGCAAGAGTATTCTGTTGTATTAATTTTGACTTTTAAGGAATTAAAAAGTCAAGAAGATTGACATTGTCCACGGATTCAAACGGCGAATTGAAACCCATACCGTCAAATAGGCGTGAGGCACACGTTTTGTAGTCTCGTCCATCCATCCCTTCTAGATCACTTAACCTGACTTCCGTTCCCAAGCATTAACTCTTCGTTTGCCCATCCTTTCTAGAAACATTACTTTTATTAAATTTAAATTTTAAATTATGGTTAATAATATTTTAGTAGATAATAGCACAGTCAAGAATTTTAACTAAAGGAAATAATAAATTATTCTACTATTGATTTCGGTGCTTGACCTAGTGGTTGACTTTGATTTTTTTTTTTTTAATTTGAATTTTTAAAAATTGTACTCTTAGTTTAAAGTATTAAGTGATGTTTATTATCTGATTAGAGAATTAAATTCAATTTTTAACAAGTAATAGGGTTATCTAATCAATGGACGCCCAATGAGATTAAGCTAAATCCTTCTACCCATGTGTATTAATAGTCCACTTATCAACTACTTCGTATTTCAAATCATTGGGTTAACGACTTATATTATTTATTTATTTATTCATTTGATAGTTTGATATTTTTATATATTACAAAGTTGTACTTTTGGTCATTGAATTATAGTGTAATAACTGACTTAATTCCTATGTTACAAGCGCTATCAATTTTAATTGAGTTATTAGTGAAATAGTGTTTTAGGTTATCCTATTAACAATTTCATAAAAATTTATTATTATTTTTCATATATGACCCCAATTAACAAAGACTAACAATGAAATTTCACATCCTATTTACCTTCTTCCCCCAAACAGCCATTCATCTCACAATTTAGTGGTGAAAACACAAATATATAAACTATAAATTAAACCTTATCCTCAAAAGACAAAGTCTGTATTTCACATTGATAATCAATTTAAAAATTAGTACAATAAAAGTCAATAATTTATACTTATAGCTACTACTAAAACATGGAGTTGGAGAATAATTTAAGAAAAAAAACAATAAATAAATACTCTATAATAGAAAAGTAAAGAGATTAGAGTCACTTAAGACTTGTTTCAAATGGCTTGGTGGGAGTTTGATTCTTATCAGGAACATTGAAATTTGAGTTTACGTGGAACCATTTGTGCGCAAAAATGTGCGATTTAATATTAAGTTTTGAAATTAAATTGGTTTGATTTATCTACTAGGCATAGAGACAGATCTATAAAAATTAGGATATAATCAAAAATAAATAAATTTTGATTTATATATATATATATAAGGAAAAAAATGGTAAAGAGACTAGAGTCACCACGCGTGATACTTGCTCCGCAAGAAACGGGGAACTTCCGAGAAAATTTCGACTCTCCAGCCCGTAACCAAGCCAAGCATCGCATTCGCATAGCGCTATAAATAAAGCAAAGCGATCACATTTTTTGCCACTATACGATATTCCAAACTCTTCAATTACTCTTCCGTCACATTTACTCTCTTCCCAACAGACCTCTCTATTCCGATCCAGAGGCGGAACCTTTTCGCTTTCTCACCGGAATCTGTGCTGGCAACGTAACCACCAGCCGTCTGATCGGTTCAGTTGGTTGCCAGCATCTATCATTGCTCTCCGCCATGAAAGACGACGTAGAGCTCCGAGAACAACCGGCGCCGCTGCCTTCTCTCCATCTGCGGGATCTCAAGGTCATCTCCGCCCTCGGACGCGGCGCCAAGGGCGTCGTGTTCTTAGTTCAGACAGAAGGCGCGGAATTGCTAGCTCTCAAAGCTATTTCGAGAGCTTCCGTCGAGAAGAAGAAGGCTGGTAATGATGGCAGTGAGTACAAGAGAATTTGGTTCGAACGAGACGTTTTGAGGTCATTTCAGCATCCGCTTTTGCCGAAACTCCGCGGAGTCGTTTCCACGGAAAAGATTGTTGGTTATGTCATTGATTACTGCGCCGGAGGCGATCTCAATGCGCTCAGAAAGAAACAAACGGAGAAAATGTTCTCTGATGACATTATCCGGTAAGTTTTTTTCCACAAATTCATAGACACAATTCATCTTCACTCATGATCTGCATGTAATATTGGAATAATTTGAATTAATGTAACGTAACTTTTCAGATTTTACGCTGCGGAATTGGTACTTGCATTAGAGTATCTTCACGGACTAGGGATAGTTTATAGAGATTTGAAGCCAGAAAATGTGATGATTCAAGAGAACGGACACCTAATGTTGATCGATTTTGATCTCTCCACAAAACTTTCCGCAAAAACTCCAGAAATTCATCAACGTCCAGAATCACGCAATCATCAATCACATCCGAGGAAGCCTAAGAACACGAAGAAGTTTCCTTCATTCTACATGTTCTGTAACTCAGGAATTTCGCCGGAGGACTTGGTCCATCCACCCGCGCGTCCTATTTCCAGATCCGACTCAGTAGAGAAGACGAACTCATTCGTCGGAACCGAAGAATACGTGGCGCCGGAGGTCATAATCGGCGAAGGCCACGATTTCTCGGTAGACTGGTGGTGCTTAGGCGTGATGTTATACGAGATGCTGTACGGAACGACGCCGTTCAAAGGCTCGAATCGTAAGGAAACATTCTACCGGATAATATCCAAGCCACCGGACCTTGTCGGAGAGCCGACGGCGTTGAGGGACCTAATCGGGAAGCTGCTCGAGAAGGACCCGCGTCAGAGAATCTCCGCGGAGGAAATCAAGGGCCACAAATTTTTCAGAGGCGTTGATTGGGACCAGATCACGCAAATGCCGAGACCACCGTATATTCCTGTTGCAATAGCGGATACGGAAGGGAATAAGGAAATTGAGGTGGAGTCATTCGTAGAGGGCGTGTTCAAGGTAGAGGAAACGAATCCGGCAGGAACCGACACCGTTTCAAAAGTTAAAGGTATCGAGGAGAAGAACACGAAGAAAGGAGTGTGGCTTGAAGGCTTGAATCACCCCACCCAACATGAGCATTTTTTGGTTTTCTAAAAAATTGTGTAATTATATTTATTATTCATTTATTAAAATCATTATATGAGTTTTAGTTACCATCTACATAGGCATTAGGCAACATAGCTTAATTCTTTGTATATGTAATAATAGCAAGCAATAAAGTGGTGGGATGCCACAAGTTTTGGAAAAAAGTTGTGATTTTGATCAATTACCCTCTCCAATCAATCTCAATACTTATGAGCTCTTCAACACCCAACTAACAATAACAACAAAAGGACATGTTATAGATGTAAACATTAAAACTCCAATGACACCCTAACCCATGGCTAGCTAAACATGCATGTGACATCATTAATTACAACACTGAAGAAAACAGACCACAAGATTGCTCTTTTCAAGTCAGCTCTTGTTAAACAGTATTTAAAGTTAATGCATCCAACCTGTTCATATTAGGTGAGATGCGTGCCATATCAGATAAATGCAAATATCATTTTCCATAACAAAACTCCAGCACGCAAAAGCTTGGCAAAAGGATACAGAGTACATAATAAAGCAAAAATGTAAAAATGAACAGTGAACCGTAAGGTCAGAGTGTCTGAAATACAAACTAAAACAAATATAACTTGGTTGGGTAAATAAATCACCAGAATGCCTGAAACTACAACAAAAGAGATAGCTCACTCGTCTTCCTGGCTACGCAACCTAGCCAATTTGTTGGTCACAACAACATCCAACTGGGAAGCTCGCTCAACGATTTCCTTCCTTTTCTTGGTGGATACATTGTGTGCAATCTCTGCACAGTAAGTCCTGAAAACAGAAAACATTAGACAAAGACTCAAAGCATGTGGAATACATAGCAATCAACTATTAATATATCTGATTCATCCGAACCTGTTGTGCATCATCAAAAGTTCCAACTCCTGGACATTATGAACAACGAATTTCTTGAAACCATTGGGAAGATAATGGCGGGTCTTCTTGTCTGAGCCATAACCAATATTGGGCATAAGAGTGCATCCTTTGAACTTTCTCCTCACACGAGAGTCAATACCCTTAGGCCTCCGCCAGCTTTCCTGCCCAAACAAAAAAATCAACCAAACATGAAATCAGATACGTGAGACTTAAGAATTACCAAGCCATGAAGCCAGACTGTTGTTAACCACTCATGCAATTCCTACATTGACACATTGCAGTGACTGCATTCTAGCTATAGTTTTTTTTCTTTCCGAATTGTAAATGAGTTGTCCTTTGCAGATGTGTGACTGCATTTTTTAGCTAGTTTGAGGGCTTCTCTCACATAAATAGGAATAGATTATCAATTAGAATAATTAAGTGGAAAAAATTAGATCCATAAAATGTAATCATGGAAATGCTAATTGAACAAAGTTCAATTATCACTAAACCAATGGATCACACAACTCCTTGCAATAATTTTCTTCCCACTCACATTTATATCATCACTTTACATATCAAATATATAACACAAGTGCAGTAAAATAAGCATGACAACTGACAACAAATAAAACAACAAAGCAAATGCCAGTGATTTGGTCCACTCTATAAAACAATGCAGGTCAAATAACGAATAAACAAGCAAGCAAATGCCAGTGATTGTCAAATAACACATACCTTCACAGAAATATATCGGTCACTCTGTGGCCTCTTGAACTTCTTGACACGCTTCTTCACAATCTTTTTGTCAAGCAAGGGGACAGCCATTGTTTCTACTGTAAAATATGAAGACGAGATATCAAATGCTTATCCAGCAAAATCACATCTGAATTTAACCTAATCCAGAATAGGAATAAGCAGAGTATGAAACACCAAAAATTATATAAATTCATTTTTATTAAGCTCAATTCCAGAACATTTCCAAGCATACACGAAGAATCTTCTGTCACAATTCAAACACGCATAAATTCCTAACAAAACGAGCACTATTTGAATAGTAATTGTAAACTTATAAGCCATCGTTATCAGAGTATAATGAGCTCTTAAGCTCAATTTCAGAGCATTTCCACGCATACACGAAGAATCTTCCGTCACAATTCAAACACGCATAAATTCCTTACAAAACGAGCACTATTTGAATAGTAATTGTAATCTAATACGCCATCGTTATCAGAATATAATGAGCATAAACTGCCTCGCAATAGAGGTAAACGTATAATAATATGCATCTACGACTACGGCGACTAAAGATGAGAAGTATAATACCTGCCTGAGCTGAAGCGGTGAGAGCTCCCTGTAAACGCGAAGAGGCTGCACGATGAGCTAGGGTTCTGCACACACTTATATGGGAGAAAGTCTAAAAACTTGCACACACTTATATGGGAGAAAGTCTAAAAACTACACTTAGTTGCAGAAGAAATGACGGCCCGGATTGATATATAGGCCCGTGTAGTCAGCCCATGATTTCCAGTTTAGGCCCAGCAAATTTTATGAAAGACACATAACTAAATTTCATCTGGAGTAATTCTACATATACTCCCATTTCTTACTCCATATGAGTTGGCATGCTTTGATTGATCAATTTAATAGGGGGCCATGTGTTTATCCATTCCTTTTTGTTTCATCCTCCAATCAAATTTGAACACAAGTGGGAGTAAAAGTTTGGAGTGCATTTAGTATTTTTGTTTCATCTGCAGTGTAGGAATGATGACTCCTAGTCAACATCATGTACTAGTCTTTCCACTTAATTGGGCATTGAGTTATCGTGATTTAATTCCTCTACAATTTCTACAACTCCGGGTGTGGAGGCCTAAATTTTGCAGTTTTGCACCAAAGTTAATGAAGACAAGAGTGCCAAAGGATAACCAGGTGAAACTATGACGAGTGAAGTTTTGCGGGATTGTTAGGAAGAGTAGATTTTGGGGTTCTAGTTTAAGTTGGGGGGTTATTGTGAGGCTGAATCTCTTTGCAGACCAATTCGTGGGCAAAGTAGTTTGTGAAATTTGGACAGTGTGTATATTGATTTTATCTTGAATAATCTTCATTTGGCATGCCAAAGGCCTTGTGGTCAAGCGGCATCCGGTGTACACTCCCATGTGGAAGGGAGTGGGTTCGAGCCTCAGTGGAGGCATCTGTTGACTCTTTGTGCTTCAGTAGATTGAGAAAGTAGCTATGAACAGATATTACATTGTAACCGAGTCAGTAGAACTCAAAAAAAAAACAAATCTTCATTTGGCATAGCTGTGGCCCTCCCAAGTGAGAGCCTCGCACATGTTCGATGCTAGTTGTGCCCTCCCAAGTGAGAGCCTCTCACATGTTCGATTCCCGGTGGAGCGTTGGCTAGTTGTGCTTCAGTAGGTTGAAAAAGTATGTATGAACAGATACTACATTGTAACAGAGTCAATAGCATTCAAAAAAAATATTGATAATTGACAATATTAGAGTGATATGACTACATTTTCTATAACTTGATTTTTTTCTCCATATTATCTATAGAACAAATCAAAATTATCATAATCATATGTAATAATACATAATTGATTTGGTCATCCCAACGTCATGGTGACCACATCGATGATACTAACAAGATCTTAGAAGGCCCCTCGTTAGCATCATGAATAGAGGCTAGATGCAGACCCTTTAGTTTAATTATTAAGGTAGATATAGTTTGAGAATTGGACAATTAACTAAAAACATCTGATATTACGGATCTGTTTAGCAGGATGCATATTATAAGTCGTCAGATGATAAGGTTAGGTTTTCTAAAGCCTTCAAAAGTCTCACAATCCACATGGACAAATGTGTACGGTTATACCATAGAACCAAGTCTATATTGTAAGGTAGATCGAGATTCAAAATACACAATTTACATACTGAATGTTCATAATTTACATATTAAATGCTTATAATTTGAATTGTAAACATTCAGTATGTAAATTGTTTATTTTAAACCCTTGCAAAGTGAATGGCGGGGTAATTTGCTAGGTCTATAGAATAATTTGCCGACAAATGTACGATACAATAACTATGATGCACTGGGACCGTGTGGAGTAAGAGGGTCATAATCACTTTCCCTTTCTATGAAGATTTATTAGCTCTTGACTAAAGATGTGTTTAGAAGAGTGCCGATGTATTTAGAAGAGTGATTAGAATAAGACAGGTCATCACTATCATTTAGATAAATTGTGATTGTAGTGATTAGAGAGGTTTACAACATAACCAACTACCTTTTAATATCACTATCTTGTGGTTTAGTGGCACCCAATGTCCCGGTTTACACTTCCACATGGATGATGGGAGTGAGTTACAGTTGACTCATTATGCTTCAGTAGGTTGAGAAAGTAGCTATGAACAGTCATCGCCTTCTTAGATGGAGCCAACGAGTGACTAGAACAGTTTATCTTTTAACTAATATCACCGCCATTACTCTCAAATAGAATGTAATGTAAGCTGGCAAAGCGAGAAAGAATAAGGACAGGCAAGTTATCACTCACCTAAAATCATTTGAATGAATTGCAATCAGAGTGATTAGGGCGCTTTACTACTTTAAAAGTAAAAATTTCAACTTAAAAGGCAAGAAAAAACATGATGGGGATGAAGGGGCCAGGGAAATCAAAGGACCCTGTTAACAAAGCCAAGGAATGGGAATAATAAAACTATGGTGGAGAATGATGAAAGAAAGATGACAGTGGGAAACAAAGCAAAAGGTAAAATGGACCACATCCTGCCCCATTCCTTAATGATGTAATTTGCTCCATAATGGAGCTAGCTTTGATCATAATATGTGTTATTATCACTCTTAAATGCTTCATGATTGCATTCCATGCATGCCAGCATGCTTCAATAAATGAATTGAATATTGAATGGGCTCCATTGCTTGCAATCCAAGATTCTTACCTTACTACAACTCATGTAACATGAGTGATCATAAATAAATATGCCTAGCCAAGTACAAGATGCATTGATGGCATCATTGTTACTTTTCATAAGGTTTCAAGTTCGACGGGAAAGTGATAAATTTCTCCGGATAATAAACACATATTATCATGAGGCAATCGGTTTACAACTGACCACAGCTATGGTTAAATTAAATGCAGATAGGCTAACAGAGACGCAGAGTAGCAGTGCACATAAACAAAGAGAGAATCATGAAAAGGATCATCAATCATGGTTGCACAAGCAAAGGCATGACTTAACTGCAATGATAAACTATATAACATAGAATCGTGAGTTTTAATTTGGTGAGTATAAAGCGAGGCATACAACATACAAAGGAGAAGCTGGCAAACCTTAAACAAGAGAAATCCCCCATGGCATTCACACTAATGAAGCTTCATGGTCGGAGATGATATACAGACAGAACCTCTCGCGCTAACAGAGTCTGATAAATCACGAGGGCAATGGCGGTTAACTGCCTTGTCCGTTGTCGAACCCATCATAGGGTTTGGTGGATTTGCTTGATCTCCGCCTCAACACCACAGTCCAGGTGACCACTTCCAGTAGTAGTGCGACCACTCCTAGTACTACAAGCACGACTATGTATGCAGATTTCCACTTCTTTGCCGGGCTTAGTATGTCAAGACCTTTGAACACATTGATGATGCCTAGAACAAGTATTGAGTAGCCAACTCCATAATGGTAGATATTCCAGTAAAATCGGTACTTGTGATCCTTCTTGGGTCTCAATAGTAGTGCAAACATCTATGCCAAAAGTGTGGACAGAAAAAAGTATTCCCATTCAGCCAGTAAAGTAAGAAGTAGAAAGATGAAGCATCAAAATACTCATAACGGACCCAAAAAAAACAAAAAGGCTCAAAGTTGCTGAAAACAGTGTTTATTGGTTCTGACACTCCAAAAGAGTGCTGTTGTATGCTTACCGGAATAGAATGCAGCAGTGAAGTCTTTTACTCTTTTAAAGGTTGACATTTAAATTTCAAATTAGTTCAAATTTAAGTCATCTAGGATTGGAAAAGGGAGGGGGAAGAAAGAAAAAAAAAGACAATCTTTAGCTCTAGCTAATCAAGATATTGATAATCCACAAGATAATTCAGGGGAAATACCTGCACTGTTGCAAGACTGAAGAGTGCAATCCCAATATTGCGATGACCACTGTACATAACACCCTTTGACTGACTTCCTAGCTTAAGGCCAGTTCCCCAGCCAGCAACCCCAATCACATAGGCAGATAACTGGCAAACAACATGAAGATAAAACCATGCTGGATCTGCAGATTTGAATGTTCTCAAGTACCTCGCAATTATGACTCCAAATGGAAACAGAACTCCCCAGCTGACTGCATTAAGTATTCCATGAATCTGTATCAAAAGCCAGGTTATTATTGATTCCACATTTTAATTACAGAAACACTCCTCTCCTTCTATTGTGAATCAGGGATGAGATTATGATACATTGATACTATTTCCAGAACAAAGGCATAGTACTATAGTAGATCCCAGATTCCCAGTTTAGCTGCAACTTTCTATACTTCCCAGTGATCAAATTCTTGTGATGAACTCTGTACTGAACAAACTATATGGATTCATGGATACCAC
>CM008342.1:46475049-46487417 GCA_002525835.2 Ipomoea batatas | reverse complement strand
TGCGAGATAAATGGTATAAACTGTTTATTCTTTTAATTGTTTTGACTCATTGCTCTTTCTCCCATCCATCTCTTCATACTACAACAAATTGGGATTTACCCAGTACACACTCTACAACAATCTTGAAAACATGAAAACTGCATGAGGGGATCCAAAAAAAATTCTCTAATTTCTCCTCGAAACAGACATGAAAAAACTAGGTGGAGCAACATGCGTATTTGCTCTTGCATTCAGCTCCATTTGCAAGGGCGAGGGCGGCAAGGTTAAGCCGATTGGCAGACAAATCAGGCTTGTAATCGTGGGAGCAGGCAATTCTCTTGCAAACATTCTTGTATATCTCCCTTGTAACAATGTCAAAGGCGGCGACGACGTTAGTAGAGTCCAATGCAGATGTCTCTATAAAGAACAATCCTTCTTGCTCTGCAAAGCACTTGCCTTGTTCCACGCTCACACCTCTGATCTCCTCCAAATCACACTTGTTTCCTACCAGAATCTTCGCTGTTGCAGTATCACAGTGAGCTGCATGCATCATGCAATCCATATAGTCAGACTAAAAATTCCTCCCATAATAAATAAATAATGAGGACAGATCAAAAGTTCCTTTCACACTAGCCTGACAGAATATAGAAGAGTAAATTATAGTGATTCAGCAATTTATAAGGTGGGAGGATACACTATATGATGAATATAACTTCCGCAATGCCAATTTATCACCTAAAAATTAATAATTTATTTTTCTTTTTAAAATTAAACCGTGAAAGCTTGACATTATAATTCTAGCTGGTAAAAGGACCAAAAAACATCAGCCTAAGTTGCTTATAAACAATTTTATGATCTTAATTGACAAAGAACAAGAGTCAAACTAGCCTACGTTGCTCAGTTTCTATATAAAGTTAAATTTGAAACAGTTATTAAATATGATTAGAATTGACACTTGTTGAATTAGTTTATTTAGCAAAATGACGAGTAAAATGCAGTATTTAACTAAGTAGAAAGGGCATTCGAAAGCTTACTATTGAGCTCTTGAATCCAGCGTTTGGTGCTGTCAAAAGTAGGCGTACGGGTAACGTCATAGACGATGAGAGCGCCGACGGCGCCTCTGTAATAAGCGGAGGTGACGGAGCGGAAGCGCTCTTGACCGGCGGTGTCCCAGACCTGGACCTTGACCTCCTTGCCGTCGACCTCCACCGCCTGCGTCTGGAACTCCACTCCAATGGTGGTTTTGGAGTTGCTATCGAACTCGTCTCTGGCAAACCTGGACAGCAGGTTTGATTTCCCCACTGCCGAGTCTCCGATCACTACTATCTTGAACAGATACTCCCCTTCTTCATCCGCCCCCATTATATTTTCCCCTCCTCCGATCCTCTCTCTCTTTCAACTCTCGAGATCACTATTAGTACTTCAATGGAGAAAAATGGGAACATGGCTTTTAAGTTCTATCGCAGGGAGGGGTGAGACAATAATTTAGCGCGCAGAAATGAACTGCGCGATTAGCGCATTAATTTAATCTCAATGCTCCTCCGCACTTTCTCTCCCTTTCGCACTGTCTCATTTCCCAAACTTTTCAATTTATTGTCAAAATCTTATTTTCACTTCATAATTTTACACCCTATGAGTCTATGACCCTAATATTCAACTTCTCCGTAACAATACATTTTTTTTATTCATTAAACAACTTTGTATTTTTTTTAAGAGTAAAGGTAGATTACTGCATAAGAGCTGAAATAAAATTACTAGAGAGTAGAGACAGAGTCGCAGACTCGCAGTACAATGAGTTTGTCTGGAGAAGATCATTGCAGGTAGAGAATGAGCTATTATATTAGAAGATCTAGAAACTAAATGAATAGAGCAAGAAAGAAAAGATGAAAATAAAGAAGATAACAAGAAAATTGAGAAAGAAAAATATATCATAGTCATTTTCATTATTAATTGTTTTATAGCATCAACATCTGTGGATTTTACTTGGTTTTTACAAATTAAAAAACTATGGATGTGTTTTTAACTAGTGTGGGAAGGATTTTTATTTTTTTTTTGCAAGTTTTTCACTTATGTAAATAAATTAAAGTCGTAGACGCTCACGCACCTGCTGCGCACCTAACTAGTGCGTAAATCTTCTTTGTTTATTTTTTTTAAAAACTTTTGTAGAAGTTTATTTTTCTTTACTTCCTCTTTCCGCCCTACTCACTTTCCTACCTGACCTGATAAAAATCACCAAAAAACTAATACTACTAAGAATGCTCTAATTGAAAATGTTATAAAAGTCTATGGTCTGAATCTCAATTTCTTTTATGAAATCTCCGCAACCGCGTAAGCAATCCATTTATTTTCTTGCTGGATTTGGGCCTTTTGGGCTATATGCAAAAGAACTACATGAACCATATGTAGGCCCAATTCAAAACCCTACATGCCAATCTATTTTATATTATTTAATAATAATAATAATAATAATAATAATAATTATTATTATTATTATTTTCAGATGAATTGACTGAGTGAGTAGGATGCTTTCAACTTTTCCCCAACTGCCCACTAATAAAATAAAATAATTTCTTACGTAATGTTTTCTGATTATACACAAAAGTCATAGTAGAAAATGACTGATCATACCGTACTTTATTGACGGAAAATGCAAGCTTTTACCCTATCAGTATTGTTAGGCAAAAAGATTAGGCCAAAGTCCTCAAAAAGAGACAAAAAAAATGCATACATAATATAATGGTATATATGCTCTCATGACTTTTAGAGCCATGGAATAACCGTACCAGTTTCTTTGGCACATCATAGCTTTTTTTTACAGAACATTGAATCCGGTTATAAATCCACTATCTCTTTTCTTGCATATATAAGACCACGAGTATCATGTCACACTGACATTTCGTGTTTTAATTTATTACGTTAATGGTTTAGTAAAGAATTGAGGTTTTAAATTGAAAATTAAACAATTAAGATATGTGGCATTACGTTGCTGCTACAATATTTGTCTTGTTTGGAGTATATAAAGAAAGTATATTCATTTCATTTCTTTCATAACATATATATTCTACAATTTTAGTCATACTGGTATTACATATTTTAATTTGTTACATTAAGCTACAAGTCTTTAAGTTGAAAGTTTTAAGGTATACATGTCATTGCTGCGATAGTTGTTATGTTTTGAGTGTGTGTGTGTGTAAAGTATATTCTTTTCTTTTGTTTATAACATATACTCTTGAATTTCGGTCATACTGGCACATTCATTTCTTTTATTTCAATTCATATCACATATTATCGAATTTTAATCATATTAACATAAAATGTTTCAATTTGTTACATTAACCCATTTTTCTTCTATTTCCTTTATACAATTACAACACATAACATTGTTACGATATTTGTCCCGTTTAGAGCATATAAACAAAGCACACACATTTCTTTTCGTTTCTTTAGATTAACAATTAAACAATTACAACACCTAAGGCCATTGTGATATATACTTGTCCCGTTTAGTGTATATAAAGCAAATTCATTTCTTTTCTTTCACTAAAATCCTGCCTTCATCATCCATGTAAAGCTGAGGTGAGTGTCTACTCCATAGCCGAAAGATATTAACCTTTTATCGGTAATCAAAACGTTCCACGGATCTTGTAATAGTAAATTAAAAATAATGTAGGACATAGTAGTAGTAGTAGAATGTTTTTGTGCATGTGCTTGCAACCATTTCATCCCTGTCAGAACCATGTCATATTTTGTATATGTACTGCCATCAAGCTGAAGTCATTAGAGGGTACTTTTTGGGCATGTTGTATATAGGAGATCATATGTAAGAGCTTCCACATGACTTTTTTTTTTTTTTTTTTTTTTTTTTTTTTTTTTTTTTTTTAGGGATGAGAGATGAGGGAAGGGAGAGAAGAGACTCTGTTTTTTGTTTAATGGAGTTTTTATTTGACATGAAAACAAAGAAGTGAAGTCATGTGTGGACCTTGTGCACTTAATGCACATACTTTCTGGATACATTAGGGGGTCGTCAAGTAGTAACCATTTGGTCGTCTTTTTTTTTTTTTTTTTTTTTAATTTTTATTTTGCAACAGAGGTGTCTTTGCCAAATTGATTTTTTATGTGAATAGATCTTTCAACGGTTGAAAGTATTGCAATTACTATTTTTGACAAGCTTTTTTTTTTTAAATTAACTTTTTGGTATTTTTTTATTTGTTAATTCTAATTTTGTAATTATATTACTCTTATTGAATGTGAGTTAAAATTATAAAAATGTAAAAGAAATAGTGAACAAATTACAAATATTATGATATGACAATGATATATACTTTTAAAAGCAAAAATTTTGCATTGATAAAGATAGCCTAATACAAAATGATTATATTATAATCTTCACAGTTTTTACCATTCTTGTCTATAAATTTTGATGTATAAGGTAAATAATAGAATATGATGGTCTAAAGGTTTTCTCCTATCAAAACAACATTATGAGTTTTGTTGGATTGGTCAACCATTTATTTATTTTGCATTTGTTATGTAATATCATTATTGTAAGACTAATTCAAATTTAATCCAAAAAATCAAACTTTTACTCAAGAAAATACTAACCCAATTTAATTACCACCATCCAAACAATTAGATGAATAAATTTTATTTTTATCACAATAACACTATTGCATTGTTAATGCAATGGCATGGTAAGTATTTTTCTGATTTAAAATCACATTCATATAATATTTTTACAGTTAATATATTATGTGTAGTGTTTTAAAAATCGGTCTATGTGGCCTCCTAGGCGCTAGGCGCCTCTAGACCGAGGGGATTTCAACCCCAGACGGCTTTTAGTCGGCTGGACGACTAACCGGCCAAGTTGAGCGCCTAACTTGGTTGAGTTGGTGCCCAACTCGGACGTGTGATTTTTTTACATACTTGACTATTTCTCTTCTATATTCTTTTAGTCATGTATCCAACTAACCATTTAACATATGCAGTTGACTAATTTGGGAGATTATAATAGTCTAACAACTCTCAGCCCTGAGTAGAAAAAGTAGAGACAATACATTCAGATTATTCGGCTGCCTAGGCACCCCTGGGCACTTGACTAGCGTCTAGCGTGATTATATATGGGTTTACAAATAAATTGAATACATATAATATAGTAACTATATGTACATAATATAAATGTAGTTAACATATTATGTATCTTAAATGTATTTACTGATACACAACTTGTTAACTAAATACATATACGGAGTAATATATTAATTAAACATACATAATTTTTGAATCATACTATACACCAAGTTAAATCAACCCAATGACACAAATGACGACGCAATCACAAATGTGAACAAGGGAAATTGCTGACCAGAAGATCAACCCGTGAACTCGTGAAGGATTATTAAAGTAAATTAATAATTAATACAATATATCTATCATATAGTGGATGCCGCGGCAAGCTATCTCATAGCCATATAGGACTATGATATATGAAAGGAGAAAATGACTACTGTATTTTTTATTCATATTTTATAATGTGACACTATTATCAAATTTTTGTATTTATTTGATTATATTACAATTTGAATAACTCAACAGTAATGAAGTAGATAAGAAAATATGACAAAAATAAAAATTACAACCACAATCAATTAGTAAAACATCTAAACTATTAATCTATAATAACACCATCATAGAGTGCACTCTGCAATATTACATAGTTCATTTTGTATTTTATATTTTACAAACAACACTCTATAATGTTGCGAAGTTTACTTTAAAGAATAGTAGGTATAGACCCTTGTTGTGCATGGTCTGATCTTTCTAGTATGATTTATTTTTCTTGTGTAATTTACAAAATATTATATATGAACATGATTTATCATGTGTACATCTTTATATAGTAACTACATATTTGTTACATCATCCAAAAAAGAATTGGTATAGATAAACTTATGTTTTTCAAAATAAATTAGAGCAAAAATTACTTTTTTCGTTCTTAAGTTATAGAATAATTGTAAAATTTGTTATTAAGTGTTGGTCTTGTTCACTTTTCGCCCCTAAACTATTATTGACGTTATAATTTTTGTCCAATTACTGACAAAACATTAGGAACGAAAAGTGAACATGAGAAGTTAACTTATGGATGAAAAGTGAACACAAGAAGTTATCTTAGAGACAGAAAGTGCAACATCAATGATGGTTTAAAGGTAAAAAAGTGAGTAAGACAAACGCTTAAGGATGGATTCTATAACTATATTATAATTTTGGGATAAAAATACAATATTCCCTAAATTATATGGATAATTATAATTTACCTTAAATAAATAAAAAGAAATTATTAGACTATTGAATGGAACGTGAGTCGGATATTATTGGTAGGGTACGCCGTAGCAAAGATAATGTTTGTCTCCTGCCCACTCACTGTTTTCTTCGTACTTTTTGCTTTGTCCCCACCACATTATATATTCTTTTTTTTAATTCTTTTAAAACTATCAAATCTTTGAACGCCGAAGAATCGTAATCCATGTTTTTAAAATTCGATTTAAAAAAAAAATATTTTTGAATAAAATAATAGACTTTTTAATATTATTTTGACTCTAATTCTTAAAAAAACATATATAATTCTAATGTACAACGTCCACCTGGCCCCACAATTTTGATGTATGAGTAGTTTTGAACACCAGCTAAATTAGTTATGTTATTTGGTTAGTAACGACTGAATTTTAAGTTCCACTATAAATGAGAATCACTTATAGATTGTCTTTCTAAATCAATCAATAATAGACAACTTATATTGATTTGCAGAATAATGATCATTTTAAAAAAAAAAATTAAATAGATCACTAAACTTTTTATTTTTGTGCAATTGAGTCAGTGAAAAAGTGTGTAATTGAATCATCAAACAAACAAAATATTTATGTGCAATTGAAATAATTTTTAAAATTTTTTCGATAAAATTTGATTATATTACTTACATGTATGTATTAAGTGTTGTCTTTTCTTCTACCATATATTAGTTGAGAGTACAAATGTTTTTAATTCAATTGAATTAAAAGAAATTAGAAAAATGTTCTAATTACATATATTTTACTTGTTTGATGGTTGAATTGTACGCTTTTTAAGTTTAATGACTCAATTATACAAAAACGATAGATTTAGTGACTTATTTAATACATTTTCAGCCATTTTTTAACCCGGGCACATATTAACTGGCACGTGTCGGTTACTAAAGCCGTCACGACTTAGTCACGCGTACTATGAAACCGGCAGTGGGCGGTTTCCGGGAGGTTCCGGGATTGAAATGACTTCCTCTGTTTTCTGGTCTCCTCTCAATAGCAATAAATACCCGTAAATCTCTACACAAATTCCATCAAATCTCACAAGAAATCTCTGAAACCCTTTCTCTCTCTGTATCTGAGAATTCATCCTTCTTTTTTGTTTTTTCTTAAGATGACAGGAGAAGAAGGGAGCGTGAGCCTTGATCTTCTGAAGAAGAAGATGAATGATTTTGCGAAGGAGAGAGATTGGGAGAAGTTTCATAGCCCCAGGAACCTTCTTCTTGCTATGGTATTCTGCAATCTCCAATCTTTCAAACTTTTTCTCTAAGATTTTTGTTGAGAATAAAAGACACTTTTTTTGTTGATGGTTCAGAAGCAAAACCCTCCCCTTTTCTGCTGGTCCATAACTTTTATGGATTACGAGGAAAATCGCAGTCACTGTCCTAGATTGTACATCCTATAAATTTCAAACAAGTTTAAATCAATCTAAGTTGTTTATAGCTTACTGATTAAAAACTCTACTGAGATTATCAAGTTAACCATCTAAATATAATTTCAAACAAGTTTAAAAGTTGTTTATTGCTGACTGACTCAAAAACTCTACTGAAATTATCAAGTTAAGAGTCTAACTATGCATAAATCATATATATATATATATATATATATATATATATATATATATGTTCAGAATTTTCTATCCATTGTGTAATATGATTTGCAGGGAAGAAAAGCCCTTTGCTAATGATCCTGTTGTTGATAGTAGGCCACATGGTTTAGTGAAATCTGTGTGTTGATGATCCCATTTTTTTTTTATTTCTTGATGCCCAAGAAATGGCTCTGCTGATGATCAGAGCCGTTCTTGTCCAAATCCTAAAGACCAAAACAATTTCTGACATTTTCTTGATGATGATTCACAGGTGGGAGAAGTGGGAGAACTCTCAGAGATATTTCAATGGAAAGGGGAGGTGCCAAAGGGGCTGCCAGGGTGGGAAGAGTCAGAAAAGACACACCTAGGAGAAGAGCTCTCTGATGTTTTGCTGTACCTAGTCAGGCTGTCTGATGTGTGTGGCATTGATCTTGGCAAAGCAGCTCTCAGGAAAGTTGAGCTTAATGCCTTGAAATACCCAGCAAACAACACCAACACCCCCTGCAAATCCAAGAACAGCAAAGAAAGTGTGAAGATGAGTAACTAGAGCTTGGTTTTTCCCAGTTACAGTTACTGTTTTACTGTTTTACTGTTTTTGTAGTTAAGAAGACAGCTGGGTGATGCTGAAAATGGAAGGTGGGAGAAGATGTGTGTGGGAGGGCTAAAAGTGGGGAAACAGATAGGTTGATAGTCTGAGGGTTTTGGGCATCTTAGGATGGTGACTGTTACTGGCTTTTGGGTTAGGCATGTAAGGTGGTGTTTGGCATTCGCTCCTCCTTCTTGTTTTGGCATTGATTTCACTGGGAGTTTGCATGAAGTAAGTAACTCTGTGATGATGTACTGTTGCAAATTCTGGAAATGTGATCAACTGTGTAATGAATGGAAACCAGTGTATTTTGTCATGTAGTGCTTTTTTTTTTTTTTTGGGTGATAATATATATTAGGTTCTCAGAGTATTTAAGGAGTCTTTGTTACTTCTAATCTATTTTTTGAGACTCTTAATGTCTTTTGCGAAAATTGAATTTCCACAATCTGGGAACACTTTTAGGGTAACCCTTGAATGATTGAGCTAAATTGCCTTTCACTCTTAATGTCTTTCACTTTTAGTTGGACATTCGGTGGCCGATTCGAGTGATAGCTAGTGTGACGACCACTCTAATTATGTTTTTTTTTTTAAAAAAAAAAATTATTATGTCTTTATACTAATGAGTTTGACAATGGGGTCACACACAAAAAACTTGTTAAAAAATTTACCAAGATATATATGTCCTGAAATGCACATGGTCACAAGAAATCTTCATCGAGTTCCACTAAGAGTATGACACCTAGCTACCCTATCACATGAGTAACAAACAATTTGAATGAGAAATAAAGATCAAAGAAATAAGAAGGAATAGCTAGTAGCACCCACAATATCAACAAATTATAAAGTATGAAACGGATATAGAAATATAGATAAAAGTTGTATTGTTGATTATATATTTGTTCAAGCCAATCGTATTATAGACATTGATTTTGAACATAAAATTATTTAGTGGTAATAAATTGAATGAGCACCTTTGGCCTGATAAATTCAAGGTTTCAAGCTCTATTTTTGTATAAGCTACATATAACTAAGGTTGGTTTTACGTTCTTGTAGTCGGATTATAAGATGAGTTTCAACTATAACACATTCTAAGTAATAAACTTTTTTTGTAAATTAAAGCATTTTAAATTTTGTTAGCCCATCCCTCAGATTACTTAATTGTTTAGATATTAAAATACTAATAAAATATTACCATATTTGTAGGACATTTGGTCTAAGCTAAGTAACATTGCAAGAATGGAACAACATGCATGGTATACAAAATATGATATAATCTCGAACTGTTACATGAGACATGAAACTTTAATCCCCTATTTGGTCCACCAAACCCCTTTTTATTTGCGAGAATTACTCCTGTCCCCATATTCTTGTTAGCTGCCCCACACAGGACAAAACACCAAAACGTTAGTGTGTACTAAGTATGTATTATTAACAAAGAAAATTCCAAAAATCATGTGGAGATAACCCTAATGAGGAGTAGTAGGGATCTCGTGAAAGGGTTGAAAAGTTATGCTATGTGGAGTCCGACTCAAGATTTCATTGAAATTAAAGCGAGTTTTAAGTGTAACATCTTATTCACTATATATTTGTCCTGTAAAGAATTATGTGTAATTAACTATTTTAATTTTAAATTAAATTGCCTACTTTAATAAATAGTCTTTTCTTGTGCGCTTTTTATTCTTTGCTCTAACATATCTTGTTATCCCAATCAAAATTATTTCTTAGCATCCTCTTGTTTGCCTCTACGTTGACGTTTTTTAAATTGCTTTTAACCGGAATAGTTAGGGAATGTTATAATGATGAACAAAAGTACAAAACGAACTAAAAACACAACATTGTCACACAATAAAATACCATATTTTTGAAAGCAAACTACCAAGGATCAACTAGTGTTACACTATTCAAATCAAGTGTACTCTTCTAAGACACAACTAGGGTATAATTTGGTTAATCCAAGTTAATAAATTTACTTCACTACTAGCCGTTAAGTGTAGGGTTTATTTTCTATCAATGGAAATGTAAAATTGACTTTTTGTAGCCATCAGTATATAAATACTATACATTCATTTTGTAGACATCAGTATATAAATACTATACATTCTAAAGATACTGGACAAAAATAGTAGGGACAATTTCAACCGAATTGCTCAATCAATTGACTTAGTAACCACGACACTCTAAATTTGACTTCATTAGTGAAAAATGTTTATTGGCCTTCAACTATAGTCCTGAGTTTCATCCGAAACCTACTTTAGATTATCAGTTATAGATTTTTTTACAAATTAAAGGATAAAGACAATAATCAATTAAATAAAAAAAAAGTGTAATTTCCCCTCGATTCAAATGCTAGTATGAAACAAAACGTCAAAACCAATCTTTGCCAGATGACAAAATAATTACAGCAAGTGGGGAAAAAGATGCAATGGCGGTCCAAAGAAAATTTTTTTACAACATGATTGTCTAAATGAAGATAATGTTTGGAAGTGTCAACAAGTTAGGGGAACAGTCACAGTGCCCTGACCTTAACGTTGTTTAAACAAACCTAATTATTATGATGCCTAAATTAAGGGCTATCACACCACAAACAGACCAGCAGACACGCAGTCTCCACAAAACAACAATTTTTTAGTCACTTCAACTTCTTTTGGTTTCTCTCAATCTTCTGCATATGTGGTTGTGCACCGCAGCTAATATGGCCATTGATTAGAAAAAATTTGTGGAGCGGGAAACCTGCAGCTACTTAAGTAGTTGGTTTGTTAATCAAAAAGTTTTAAATTTGTCTTTTAATGGAAGTAGTCAATTGACCATCTTGGTTTGAATCAGTCAACTATGAGTAATATAGATTGATTTATATTTATATACTCGTTTGCTAACTAGCTTCATAAGACGGGTTTCACACGAAAAGTACATTCAGATAGTGACTGGTACGGTGAACTTTTCGGTAAATCAAAGAAAAAGAGTGGGCTATAATCTTTTTAAAATAAAACTAAGATATATATCAAAAATTTATTTCTAAAAATGAAAATCGCTTTTGATCCCTCAAATATTAACAGATATGCAATATAATCTTTTATCTAAACTAATGGACGGTGCATGTCATCTATTAAAACACAATGCACAAACGTGTTGCACTGCGTTCTGAGTTGACTTTTTTTATGCACTTATTCTGGACAGTTAAATGATGCAACGCCAAAGGTGTGCACAATTTCTTAGATTTAAACAATATGATAGATTCTCACCATAACACACATATATATGGCTCGATTTATAAATGAATTGAATTGTAACTATTCCATTTATAAAGTATAAAATCAATTAATTTTTAATAATAAAGTAAAACCCAACCGTTGGATTCAATTTTGATTCGGATAACTCGAATCAAAATATGCACCCCTACTTTCCAAAACAAAACTGTTTTCAAAAAGAAAATTGTTGTACTTTGATAACACTTAAAAGTCGGCGAGTATGGTTAAGGAACGGTCCTTTTCCACCGTGTGGAATTAATTGTAACCGACAAACGGCAGAAGCAGATGACAGCTAATGGGCATTTTGTGGAGGCCTATTTTTGGACCATCTAGCCGACTATTTTATTGCGCTGATGGCAGAAAATAGGGCCCAAAACTGGCACACATGGACTGTAATTGGGCTTTGGGTAGGGATTGAGCTTTAAATGATTTGGGTTTATTGAATGCCCACATCCATGAGATCGGCAAATTATGCTACGGACCCGGACCCGTCTAATTTACATTTTAGATCTCAATATTCACAATTTTTGAACTTTATGTCCACAATTTTGTTATATAGATTTAAAAATTGTGTTATACTGTTGAATATAAAGTTATAAAATTGTGAAGAGTCCAGGTTACAAGGTGAACCCGGGTTC
>CM008342.1:46295702-46306796 GCA_002525835.2 Ipomoea batatas | reverse complement strand
GGGATTAGCTATCCGGCCCACTCCGGTATGTATCAATACAACCAAATTGTGGATTTCCACCACCTCATAACCAATTGTGAGAGACCAAACTCACAAGAAAAATCCAAGTATAAATCCTCCGTGTCCAAAATTAATTAAATACTTTTTATAACAATTACTTTGTTCTCTTACCATACTCGAATATAATTAAATATATTTATAATATGTCACAGTTTCACCCTTATCCAAAATCTCACACCTTTACACATATAATTTCTCTAAATACATCATTATGTATACACAGTAGATTGTTACACTGCCCAGTTATGAGGAACACAATATATTACTTCTATTTAGATATAAGTACATACATTAATCACCCATAATGATTATAAAGGCATGTACACGAACATATGTGTAAAAATAAATAATAAAGACATATTCACGAACATATGTATACAAATATGCAATGATAGGATTATATTTAATTAAGAACATATATAAATATTTAGCAGCCAAGCTTTAACTTTTGAACACATATATATATTCACGTTAATGTATACATCTAAATTAATAAAAACATGACATACGAAAATCTACTTGATTCATACGTATAGATGATTTCCACAAATAACACTATAACCAATAATCACATAATATTTCACATAATTATTCAATAATAAATTTTTCACATACACACTTAGTAAAACGATTTTACTTTGGGGTAAATAAATTTTGGATAGACATAAATCTTACCTGGAAAGTCTAAAATTAACCACTTAAAGTTTGATGATCCTTGACCTCTAATTCTTGAATTAATGATGAAGAGAATGCTAGGGTTTTATTTATTTGAGAGAGAAAGAATCAAGAGAGAATATGTGAGAGGATGAATATATGATGGACCTAGAGTTTAACTCATAGAGAATATTTATAGAGGGAACATATAAACCATACTTGGAGCCCAAGGATTTCTAATATAATAATAATAAGCCAAACTTGGAGCCCAAGGATTAATATAATAATAATAAACCAAACTTGGAGCCCAAGGATTTCTAAACTAGGAATAATCTTGAGGAGAGTAATAAAATAATTTTAGTATAATTGGAGTCAAACAATATGATAGAATAATTTAAAATGGACCAATTTAAGGATACAACAATTAGTATAATAATTTTAAGGTGTTCAAAAATCAGTGGTGTTACAGAAGGAGTCGTAGTACGTTTTATCCTGGGAAACCTAGGCTTCAACGCTCTAGCACCCTGGGAGGCGGTAAATAAGGTTTTAAAGACAGTAGCAACATGACTCGTGTTTCCAACCGCCCCAAGTTCATATAGTTCACCCCATCAACTTCCAGGTTTATTCAACCTCATGTGGTTCTATTTCCTAGTTGTATTTTAATCCTTCGTGGATTATTTTTATTATTATTATTTGTTGTATTTTTCCATTTTCTTTGTGATTTTCTAGAATCAGGTTCCTACAGTTAATACCTCCATTGGTCCTCCAACTATTAGCGATATACCAACGATGGTCCCTCGTCTTTTAAACGACCACTTGTCGTCCTCCATCATTTTCAAAATAACCACATGCAGTCCTCCCTTAGGTTGGGTGTCAAACGAACGTTAGATGCGATGGCAAACATGTCATTTCCCCTCGAAATCATCTTAAGGTCGTTTTTCTGATCGAAACTCGCCATTTTTGCCTAAATCTCATAGCCCTAATATACACTGTTTCAGCTCTTCTCTCTAAGTTGTAATGGAGGCATCGTATGGATTAAGTTCATCGACTCAGAGGTGCAATGTTAGAGAGTATAATGACCGAGTATGTACATATGGAAACATTTTGAAGCTTTGTACTTCATGGACGAATCAAAATTCAGTGCGTAGGTATTTGGTCTACTCTCAAGTGTTTAAGATCATTTTTCGAGTGGTTTGATCCTCCCATATGTTCAAGATAAAAAATGATAGTTCCTTACTTTCTAAAGAGGATAAACAAGAATGAACAAGAAATTGAACGGTTGACTAGGCAACTTGAAGAAAATCAATCAACGCGTCTTCAAACTGTGAAGAAGAACATTTATATAGGGTTGCTATTATTGGTTGTAATACTGTTGATTTTTATTGGAATTGTTTTTGTTTATATAGAAACATCTTTAGCTCCAGTGAAAATTAAAATGTTGTCCTACAATTACCATTGATGTGTAACGGGTTATTGTTGGCAGTGGTTAGAATTAGCGTTGTATGAATTCATTGTGAAGTGGTTATGTTAATGAAATGGTCATTTTCATTTTGATTCATATAGCAGCAATGTTCAATTTGATTGATTGTGAAGTGCTAATGTTCATTCTCATTTGTAGAAGTTCTCATTTTAATTCATTGTGAAGTGGTAATGTTAATGATGTATGAGTAAATATCGTTTAAGGCACATGGTCATTTGATGAAATGGTCATTTTGATTCATTAAAGCATAGCACTGATAATTACACAAGGTACATGGCCTACCAACCAACTGTCTTGGTCACATTTACATGTCTAACACTGGCAAGTACTACAAAAAACAACATTGGACTTAAAAGTGTGTTGGCTTCCAAAAAGAACTAGTGAAAAAACCTTCCAAAAAAGTTGCCAACATTAGACTACAAGAACTAGTGTATATGAAGTCATAAAAAGCTTCCAAAAAAAAACAAAATAAACAAACATCACTAATCAGTCAATACTGAAGGAATCAGCAGCAGAAGTTGGTGGGAATTTGGACTTCAATGCTGTTAGGCTAGCACGAGTTGCATATTTCCTTCCATTGACAACATGCTACTTTTTTTATCAATTGAACCTTCTTTGTTTTTAGACTTGGAATTGTCCTTTGGTGAGCTGAGCATTTTCATCCTCCCTTTGAGTATTGTCATCATCACCATCTATAGATGGTTGAGTAGATGTGGTTTGTAGAAACAATTTCTTCATGACCTCTATGCTCTTGTACAGGAGTTATAGCACTTCCATCATTAACATTGCCAAAACTGCCTCTTAAAATCTGTATACCTGTAATATCCCAAGCAAACAATATTAACTCAACTGGCAGTACAAACAATATTAAGTGAAATCGCAGAAAAATTAATGGCAAACACACCTTGCTGTTGTGTAACACCCCACTTTTTCCACATAAGAAAATACGGGTAAATTTTTTTATAATTTACAATTCAACTATACAACAGCGGAATCTCAACAATAAATAGGAAAAAGGGGCGTTATGCCACATTCAAGTATTTCTTATGCTCAAACGCACACGCTAACTCCAACTACCAAAATATTACTATTACAGTATTTGATTTCTAATGAATTAAATTACAACCTTTTTCACAATTTTAAGACGGTTCACTCTCATGCCAATGCCATGTAATCAATACCTACAAAATAACTAAAGAGTGGAAACAAAGTCAGCATGATAGCTGGTAAGACTTACTCCACCCCGTAAAACATTTTTACACATAGCACATAACACTTTGGAGCATATAATTCCATATTAACCCCTTAGAATGTTTTTATTCTCATCCATATAAATCATCTTTAATCCATTAGAAAGATAACTTGAGGAAAACATACACGTTAAAGTATGCATATGAACATATCGAAATATCTATAAAATTTCTAGAGCATGAAAACATTGTTTATCCATTATTTCAAATCATACCATTACTCTTTTATCAAAAATCTTCATTTTCCTCAAAACTTTTCATAATATCATCATTGTTCAAAATTTCTTAAAAAGTCATGTTGTGCCATATCCTGCACATTATAAAATAAGGTTTCTAAAACCAATAAATACATATGGAAGTGCATTATCATAATACATTGACAATAATAATACTTTTAAATAATTTGGAAATAAAGGTAATAGTATTTTTACCAAACCTTAGAAAAATTCAGCTGCATTTCCTTTGCTCAGAAAAATTAGATAATATATCATGATGAAAATAATAATATGGAAGCATAACACATATATACATAATGGGAAAGAGTCTTTTATACTTATGCCCTAGTGACAGAACTTATGTTGCACTTCACAAAATTCTCATTCTCAATTTGGAAACCAGACTCTAACCTTAAGTGTGCACACCACCAGATGAGGATTCCAAGTCCCTACGAAAAGTTACCATCCCTAGTAGCCAGGATAATGTTTCTACTGACTACCATGTAATTTAGGCTACATAGACCCGCCTCTAATCTACAGAACACACCATAGTGTCCTAGTACCCGAGGATTGTTCCTTACGGACACTCCTCAACAATAAATAAATTTCAGCCACTTAACCAATTTTTAAATTTCACATAGCTTCCAATATTTTTAAGAAAATATATTTTCTTCAATCATTTCCCATACTAAAAATCTCAAGAAAATTTGTAAAGAAATATTTTATTTGAAAACTTCACTTTGCCCAAAATTCTAAATTTCTAATAAAATAATATTTTAAATAAAAACCCTTAATCACATTAATATCAAAACTCAATAACCACTAGAGAAGATTTTAAAGTGCTTATCTATCTATAATTTAATATAAATCCATACTTAATTAACAAAACAAAATATATTTTTTCAAGAAATTACGTACATACGTACAGTATATATACTTATATACTAAAATTCCCACCAACCACACAAATCCCTAATTTCATGCAATTCTAGTAATTAATTAATATATCATAATGCAATTACTACTAATTCACCTTACAATACACACACAGAAATTTTTGACAACTTGGTTTAATAACTAAAAATAAAACATTTATAATCTAATTATTTATACACTAATATATACATAAATACTACATGATAATTACTCACAATTAAATATATATATATATATATATGAGCGCGCTCTAATGAGAACGGGTGCCCAGGAGAGAAATAAGAACGATCCACACCCGTCCACGTGTCCAGATCAACGAATCAGATGTAATTTTAAAAAAGACGACGTGGTAGCATTTTCATAAATATCTAGAACTTTGGTGCAAGTAAATGTGTTATAAGTGCAAGTAGTTGGTGCGCATTTGCAAGTAAAAAGTGCAAGTAAAATCATTTACAAGTGCACCTATTTTTCACTTACAAGTGCAAGTAATTTACCTTTTTTTTTAATTTAAGCTTGAAGGGGGAAACCCAAAATGTGTGTACATGATAACTAACATTATGTATAAAGTGCCAAGAAGGAAAACCTTCAGTATCGTTTTCTAATAGAGGTAGCAAGCCGTCTGGGGGTTAACCTTCACATGCATTCCTTTAGGGAATATTGTGAAAGTCTTTGCCATTACATCTGCAACCTTATTTGCTTCCCTAGGTATTAGGCTCATCTTCCATGATTCCATATATCTCAACTCCTGTTTGCAAGCCCTGAGGATATTCCTTATTGCGTGGTTGGACATTTGATTCCTTGTCATTTCATTGACAATCTCAGAAGAATCGCCTCCAAGAATGACTTTTCTGTAGCCCATGTGATTAGCTAATTGGATGCTTCTTAGTAGGGCCCAGGCTTCTGCTTGTGAAGGTGAGCAGGATCCAATCTTGTTAATAAATCCCCCCACCCATGAACCCCTTGCGTCCCTTATGACACCCCCCCCCCCACAGCCTGCAGTGTTTGAGGCGTGATCTATGGCCCCATCAAAGTTGATCTTTACGAGTCCTTGTTCTGGTTTTTCCCAGCTAACCATTTTCTAGCTTCCTGTGTTGGATGTACCTTGGAGGGTTTTAAATTTTTCGAAGGCTGCATTTACCTCAATGGCTTGGTTCTTGATCCACTCGACTTTCCAATGGAGAGGTTGTATTGTGTTGCTGAAGACAAGCTCGTTTCTCTATCTCCAAATCCACCACAAGGTAATTGTGAACAGGCTGTTATCATGTTGTGGTCTATTCCCGTTCCCTTTCCTTGAAATGCCATGGTCCAGCCAAGTTCGAAACACCATTGATCTGGTCTCCATGTAAGTTGCGGGGAGGACCTTTCTCCAAATTGAGTCTGCCAGTGGGCATCTGCAAAGTACATGATCAACATCTTCCACTTTGTCTTCACAAATCAAGCATTTGTCACATTCTGCAAATCCTCTCCTTGATCTCACGCTATTAGTTATGATCCTTTCGTGGCAGACCAACCATAGGAACATTTTCGTTCGACTTAGAACTTTTAATTTCCAAATAGCACTCCATTTTGCAACTTCAATTGGGTTTATTGGATTCCTAGATGCTGGGTTATTGATGATGATATTATACGCCGAGCTCATCGAGAACGAATCTGTCTCAGCATCCTTCCAACCCACTATAGCATCCTCCTCCATTTCTCTATCCAGGACTACTGCAGCTAGTTTATCTAGTTGGGCTGCTTGTAGGAGATCATTAAGCTTACTCCAATCCCAACCAATGTTGTCATCCCAGTAGTTTACCACTGAGTTTCCCACCTCTGAATGTGGGATTTCTTTCACCGCATACCTGCTCAGGGGATCTGGTTCAAGTCAGCTCTCATTCCAGAATTGTGTGCTGTGTCCATTTCTGACTATCTTTTTTACGCTTTGTAGTAAGTTTGGTACTGTCTTGAGTATGCCTTTCCAAACGTTCGACATGTTGGATTTGGAATGCCATGAAGAACAATCATTTGCCGAGAAAGCGTATTTAGATTTAAGGACTTGTACCCACAAACTATTTTCATCCTGAAGTATGCGCCATCCTAGTTTATTATGGAAAGCTTCATTCATTGCATCAAGTTTCCGAAACCCCAACCCTCCATTATCTAAGCTCTTGGTAATGACATCGCAGTTAACAAGATGGCTTTTCTTTGAGTCTGGTGAGCTGTCCCATAGGAAGCTGCGTATCAGCTGCTCAATTTTCCTAGTCACCCCTTTGGGTAGCAAGGTGGACTGCATGGTGTAGTAGGGAATGGAGCTAAGAACAGCTTTTGCTAGGATTTTCCTTCCGGCTAGTGATAGTGTTTTAGCTTTCCACCCTGCTAATCTGGTTTGTGTTCTTTCGATAAGACCTGTATAGGTGTCGTTCCTTAGCCTTCCATGAATAGCAGGGATTCCAAGGTACTTTCCGAGATCTTCCACCTTTGTTATTCCTGTTTGAGTGACAATGCTTTGTAACACCTCTGTCTGTGTGTTCTTGGAGAAGAATAGAGACGACTTCTTCACGTTAATGGACTGTCCAGAGTGTTAGCAAAATAGCTTTAGGCAGCGCATCATCTCCTCAGCTTGTTCCTTTGTTGCCTCCCCGAAGAGCATCATATCATCTACAAAGAAGAGGTGAGAAAGGTTAGGGCCTTGTCTTCTTAACTTGATCCCTTTCCATTTACCGTTAGAAATGGATTCATTGATAATATGGCTAAATCTTTCTATACACAATACGAAAAGTAGGGTGAGATGGGGTCTCCCTGTCGGATTCCTCTCTTCGGATGGAACCAATTAGAGGTATGGTCTCCCAATTCACTGCCAGTCTTGACGTGGTGATGCAATTCATGATGTTGCGCCTCCAGCTTTTGTTGAAGCCTATATCCAGCAGTGTGTCTTCTATGAAGCTCCATGCTACTTTGTCATATGCCTTCTCTAAATCCACTTTCATGACTAACCATCCAACTGCTGCTTTCCTCATCCTCATTGAGTTGATGACCTCCTGGAATATGATAATGTTATTTGTGATTTGTCTTCCCGATATGAAGCTCGATTGGTGAGGTCACACCAGTTTCTTTGAGATTTCTTTTAGTCGGGACACCATTGTTTTTGTTAGCAGCTTGTAAGTAACATTACATAGTCCAATTGGCTGGAGCTGTTTGACGTTTTCTGGAATAGGGACCTTCGGTATGAGAGTGATTATTGTATCGTTGCAACCCTGCGGTAATTCCCCATTTGAGAAGAAGTTTAGGCCAAGTTCTATTGAGGTACTACCCGTGATCTCCCATGTTTTTTGGAAGAATCCCTCGCTGAAGCCGTCCGGGCCAGGGGCTTTACACGGGTTCATGTCATACAGTACTTTTTTTATTTCCTCCGGTATGAATGGTCGGTTCACCTCCTCCCAGTCTTGATCTGATAGGTCTGGAAATCACCCATGGGGCAAGTGCTGGTTGCTGTTGCAGTGTGCTTCTGAGAATAGGCGTTCAAAGAAGTTGCGGACATGGTTCAGTAAAAGGTTTTTATCCGAGATCCAGATTCCTTCTTCAGATAGTAGTGAGTTGATCCTAGTTCTGTTCTTTTTTACCGAAGTAGCCGTGTGATAGAATTTGGTGTTGGAATCCCCGGATGTGATCCATTCCTCTCTTGACCGCTGATACCACAGTAGTTCCTCGTGCTGGAGAGTTGATTGGAGTTCCTTCCTTAACTTCCTCTCTAATCTGATTAGATCATTTCTGATATGCATGAGTTGATAGACTACGCTGGACTCCTTGAATCCTTGAGAGGAGACGTTTTTTCCTGTGAAAAATGTTACCGAATGTGTTTTTATTCCAAGACTGTAGAGCTTCTGCCGTAATGATTTCCAGTATCCCATGATCTTCGAAAACAGTTCATGAAGTCTGCATGCATTGACCATGCCATGTTGAATCTGAATGGCTTTTTTGTTTCAGCATACAGTTTTGGACTGCAAGTAATTAGCAAGGGTGCATGATCGGAGTTGATAATCAGGAGGTGCTCCACCCTAGTGTCAGGAAATTTGATTCTCCAATCTACCGTACTAAGAGCTCGGTCTATTCTCGCACCTTTGAATGAAGTTGAATTAGTACCTCTCATCCAAGTGTATCTCGAGCCTATGAACTATGAGTCCTTTGCGGAAGATCCATTCTCTGAAGTCGGAGCATCTTGACAAGTTAAAGCATTCTGCGTTACTCACCTCTTCTATGCTCGTAACTGAGTTGAAATCACCGCATGCCAGCCAGCAGGGGTGTGTGCAAAAGTCACTAAGGGAGAGATCAGCAAAAAAATTTCTTGTGCAATGACAGATTTGGACTACCATACACGAGAGATAATATCCACGGACTGGAGTTTGGTTCGATAATCTAAAGGTTAACAAATTGGGGATGAGTGCTCATGACATGTACTCTTAGAGGTTGGTTCCAAAAGATCCAAATGCCCCCTGAGAAACCTACCGCCTCCACTCTAATCCATTCCTCAAATCTGAAGCTAACACTGATGCAGTTCGCTTGATCACCTGACACCTTTGGCTCTAGCAAGCAAATCAGATCTGGTGAATGGTCCTTGCAAAACTGTTTTAGGGTGCTTCTAAAAGGTTTAGAAGCAGCACCTTGGCAATTCCACACTAAGCAAATCATTAAAGTGCCATAACAGAGGGAGGTGCTCAAGAGCACGGGCGATCGCCCATTTCCAAATCAGCTTGGTCCGTCTGACCATCCATAATCAATCCTTGCTCATTTGAGTTTACATTCATGTTGCCAAAGACTGCTGGTACGTCTGGGGGGTTCTCTTTCAGTGCAAAGTCGAACTCTTCCATGTGCGAGGATTCGGGTACCTCCTCATTATGTTGGAACACTACAGTACTGTCTATGCGTTTTCAATAATTGTGTCCCCTTATGACTGTGTGTTCGGATTCGGTTGCTGCTCTTCATGGGACCCCACTCCTTCCGCCTCTTCCTCTAAAAGCTCCTCGTCTCGGCTGGGACTGGTCTGATGGGGCATTACTGCGTATGGGATCCTGGACCCATGCTGTTGCGGCCATCTGGTGCGTCCTAATTCTGGGTAGAGATTACGTTCTGTTCTGAGCTGAGGCAGGGGTGATACCGCCTGTATCAGCAACACCTTCCCCATCCTCGTTCATTTCCGCAAGAACAGCAACAGGCCCCGAGACAAAAGTTATCGGAATCTGCTACTAGCTATGCCTAAGGCGTAACGCAAGAGCAGATCATCTAAACGCTCCGGGGGTTGTTCTAGGATCGAAGTACCCCACGGGGCATTCTGTCCCATATTAGCTAAATAGACCGCACATTTGTTGCCTTCCCTGAAAATGTGAACAATCTTTGCTGCTTGGAAGAAACCCAAGAGCCTTCTGCAGTCTTCCACGAGAGTAGAGGCGGCTGTAGAGGTCTCCGCGCCTTTTGTGAGGACCTGAACCATGGCTTCCGAATCAGTCTCGGCAATTACTTTGGTGAATCCTCGATTTTTTGTGATGATAAGACCTTCCCGAAGACCCCTCCATGTTTTAACCTAAGAATAAACCCACTATTTGATAATATACTTTCTGCAAATATAATCACATTTAAAAATTAAAACACAGAAAAAGAATTAAAACACACTGACCTAACAAATCATATTTTCACTACACAAAGCACAGTCAAGCACATGTATCCAGGAATAAAGTTAAACAAACAACATTTTCCCACCCACCCACATACTAAAGTTAAACACACACCAATAACACATGGTCCCCACCCACCTGCTAAAAGTTTAAACAACAAACATGGTCCCTAGTACTTTCTCAGAACATATATAACTCCAATAGTCATGTGGGTACCCCATTTGCATTAAATTACATAATTGAATGCACATTTCGAAATACACACACACACACATGGCCTTCCCTTCATTATTTATCACTATGGCAACAACTGCGTTCATCGAGGAGTGCTTCTTCTCTACTTCGTCGACTAGGTCCTCCTAGCTTTCTATGGAGATGATGTGATTCGCTGCTTAGGAGGACTTGGTCGAGTTCGCACTGTGTCTACTTTGTTCGAATGTATATGTCGTTTCTTCGTAATTAATTTGGGGAAAATTCAAACAGCCAGTGTACCATATTCTAGCTTAATCATTTTAGCTTAAAGGATAAACTTCATAAATTACAACATTTATCACATATTTAAAAAGAGAAAATTACGAGAACCTAAAATATAACTGAAAAATTTGAACAACCAGTGTACCATATTCCAAACTAGTTCTGTGATATGGTACACATACCAAGTTCGGATTTTAGTAGGTTGAACCTGACTGTGTCCAACGGCTTTGTGAATATATCCGCCAATTGCTTGTCAGTTGGAATATAGTGTAGCACAATTTTTCCATCCTCTACAAGTTCTCTAATGAACTAATGGCGTATGTCAATATGTTTAGTTTGGGAGTGTTGTACAGGTTTTTTTGCAATGTTGATCTCAC
>CM008342.1:46276489-46295203 GCA_002525835.2 Ipomoea batatas | reverse complement strand
TTCAGCACAAAATGAGGCGAAATCTTGATTTTCAAATTCTCTGCCATGATCGGACATTATTTTAACTATATTTACAATGTCAATATCTTTTTCCTTTTGTAGTTTGAGACATAGTTTCTTGAACTCCTTAAATGTTTTTGATTTGTTTCTTAGGAACATTACCCAACAGAACCTCGAGTAATCATTCATACAGACAAAGATGTAGCACTTACCACTAATACTCTCTACTTGCGTTGGCCCAATAAGATCCATATGAAGAAATTCCAGGTAGGAAGAAGTCCCAATGTGGCTCTATGAATTATGAGGTGCACGAGTCTGTTTATCAAGTTGACAGGGTCCACACACACTAGGAGTTTTTATCTTGAACTTTGGAACACCTCTTACACAGTCATTGTTGATTAGTTTATTCATGTCTTGGTAATTCATATGACCAAGTCGTTGATGCCACAGTTCTGTATCATCAATGAAGGAGTTGCAACACAACAGATTAGTGGACAGAATGTAGCAGTTATCGATAAGTCTTATACCTTTCATGATCATTTCATCTTGCAAATCTTTTACTATACACTTGTCCTTTGTGAATCCCACATTGAGCTTTTGATCACACAATTGGCTAATGCTAATCAGGTTTGCCTTTAGACTAGGTACTAGCAGAACTTTATTCAAGGGAGGTAAACCGACCACATTCAAAATTCCAATACCTTTATTTCACCCTTTATGCCATCACCAAAAGTCACTTATCCGGTATAGGGAGTGATATATCTCAAGTGTTTTTTATTTCCGATCATATGACGAGAACATCCTCTATCAAAGTACCATCTTCCTGGATCTTTCCCTTGTTGGACAAAATAGCAGATTATGTCAAATTTTCTTACCCACATCTGCATTCCTACTGGAGCAATCCATTTCTTTTGGAATTTTTTAAAGCCTTTGATCTCGATAAAACCTATAACATTCAGGTCTAGTATGTCATTTCACATGACAGTAGTGGCAGGTAGGTGTATATTTCCTCAGAGTTACTCTTCTATATTGATTTCTTGATTCAAACCCTATATTAGCTAGAACGAAAGTAGTTAATTGAGAATTATTCAGCCACTTGTTTCCTTAGAATTTCAACGTTCTTCTCAAGTACTTTGTTCTTGGCAGTAGCTGTGCCATGATTTTAATAGAATATCTCATTTCTTGTACAGTTGAACATAGCATTTTTCAAGATCCTCATAGGCCAGCTTGTTTAAATCATCATGATCGAAATCATTATCTAGGTCAGGATGTGGTTTAGTAAGTGCAACTGTGAATGCTACAAAGTTTCCAGAGATTTCCTCATCATTTTCTTGAGTTTCCTCAGTGCATTCTTCATCTCTCAAGGTTGAAGCCTTCATGGATTTTTTCGTTTGAGATAGGTTGCACATTCAGCCTGGATATGATCAAATCATTCGCATTCTCGACACTGTATACCTTTGTTCTGTTCTTATGTTTATACGGTTGCCATTGATTTGTTCGAGATTGATTTCCAGTTTGACCCGAATTTCTTGAAGGGTTAGGATTCGTCGTCTTTCCAGTGGATCTTGAGGTCGATGTAGAGGAGTTATTTGATCGATTCGTCTGAGACTTATCACCTCTGTTTCTACGATTAATCTGCTTAAAGATCTTGGAGAAATTCCTAGTAATCATTAGGATCGCTTCATCATCCAGATCTTCATTTTCCTCTTCTGATTCACCACCTCCTGCGAAGAATGCAACATTTTTATCCTTCTTGTTGTTGCTTCCTTGAGATAGTATGTCCATCTCATAAGTCCTCAGATTGCTCATCAATTCGGCGACGAGCTTCTTCTCCCATCCAACACTCTCTTGAATGACAGTCACTTTCATCCTAAAGCGTACTGGGAGAGAACGCAATATTTTCTTAACTGATTTGTCAGAAGAAAATGGTTCACCTAGTACATCGGCTTCGTTCTTCAATTCATGTACTCTTGTGTTGAATTCAACAATTGTTTCCTCATCTTTCGTGCGTAATTCTTAAAATCAGGTGTGGACTTGTTGCATTTTGGTTTGTTTAACTGGAGAGTCGCCTTCATAAAGTTTCTCAAATATTTCCCAAGAGTCCTTTGTAAAGCTACACCCAGCAATTAACCCAAATTGGCCTTCATCAAGAGTTCCAGTAATGGTATTCAATGCCTTGTTATTGTTGTCGCTGTTTGTGATTTCGGCTGTTGTCCATTGTTCAACCGGTGCAACAATCATAGTTTTATCTTCTTGAGTTCTAGTAGGGTGAGTCCATCCATGGGTGATAGATTTCCAGACATTTACCCCTTAAGCTTTGTAGATAAATTCTTTTCCTGGTTTTCTAGTAGCCATAATTTGTTCTGATCACTGAGGCGGACGTGCTTAACCTTTCATTATCTTGAGACAAAAAGAACTCCAAGAAACAGATTTTGTAAATAGTAATATGCACTAAAGCAGAGATGCAAAAATAGGGTTAAACACGCAAGATCGATTAATCAAGAGAAGGTCTTGTGACCTGCTCTGATACCAAGTGAAATGAACGCCTAAGCCACTTACTTAGCGTATATAGTCGTGATCTTGATGTTTTAAATTAATTGTTAAATTCGACTAAATCACACTAACGATTTAATCATCCGTGTAAGTCTAAGAACTATGATATAGTCGGTTCAGTTTGTAGTTCACAACCTAATTGCCATAAATGTATAAAGCATAAGAGACATTAATGACATAGGCAATTTGGTAACCCAGTTCAGAAACAACGTTCGTACGTCTAGGGGCTTCACTCTGGTTGCCCAACTCTTCATTGAATCAATGTTAAAGAAGTGTACCAACAATACAATCGAATTCACACGTAAAACTCTTGGATCTTCATCAAAACTTCATCCTTCGAGTTCAGCCTTGCAGAGTTGTCAAGTATGCGACCTCCTGATCTCCTTGTGTTGGGGCTCACCCTCAACAGCTGCACGACGTGCTTGACTACAGTGAGTTCATGCCCTTCTTCTCGCAATGAGAGTTTTGATCTTGAATCAAGTGTAAGTTTTGTCAAGATAACTTTTCAGCTTAATCATAGTAATGCTCTATAAATGAATCTCTGTAATATCAACAAGCACTTCATGTAGATGATCTCTATATTTATAGCTGTTGTAATCTCGATTCAGTTGTAACTGAATATCCGTCTTTGAACTATCTTAACTGGACTGGTGTAAGCCTTCGTTCAATCTTAAGTCTCCATGTCTTCAAGTCTTCTGGTCTTCGAGTCCTCTGAACCATATGCTGAACTATTGACTATCTAGTACAGACTCGACCTATACTCAGTACAGTTGGACTTGAATCACTTAGACTGACTATCTTTTGAACTATAAGTAGAATATCTGATTGTTATGAAGCCTATAACAACTAGGGAGTTTCACAAATCTTTATGAATGCTTCTTTTGATAAAATCTTTTTATTAACAATAGTATTGTGTTTTGATGACTGATTGCTATTTTCTGCAAGCACACAGAGTCAATCACAGTATAAATTCCTGGAGTATTCCAGGGTCGATCCCACGAAGAACACAATTAACTGCTATTCTTAATAACTAATCTTGTAGATAGGAAAAACGCAAATAAAAGAATTTCATGTATTAAAATAAATATTTGTGAATTCAAAGCAAAGGAAATTTTCAATTGATAAAAGACTAGGGATCTGGGTTCACCTATTAGATAATTAACTAACCATCTTAAGTATTGATTCATGCGATTATAGTGATGATTGCTCCATATATATCCTAATACTCCGTCGAGCTACTAGGTTGTATCCAATTAACTGTGATCATCCGTCGATATCTCACCAACATTAATTGAACCCATTAAACAACAACCAAAACTCACCACAAATACCTAAAGATATGTCTAGTTTAGGTCAATTATGTTTATCTTACGAGGTCCAGGTTCATAATTCACCTGTCAGTTCTTCTTATGAACCTTAATAATGGGAAATATGCAATGGCCAGTCACACAATTCACAACTAAAATTCATAAGATAAATATAATCAAGTTCAATTATTTAACTGAAACTTAGAAGAATCAACACACGAAGAATAGTCAATTAATTTAATCCAAGGCTAATCCAAATCCCTAATTAAAACTTCTAGCCAATAATCATAATTAAATATATAAACTGTTCAAGAACAAGGAACAAGAATAAAACTGAGATGGAAGAGAGTAATTCAAGCCTAAAGAGATGAGAGTGGCGATCTCTGCTCGTAAGTCTCCTGCGATGAAGTCTCGAATCTCTTTTTCCTCCTTGCTGAAGTTTCTTCGCCAATGATCGTCGCTTCCGTCTCTCCAAAATTAATTCCCTTTCTTTTTTTCTTTTCTTTCGTCCCTGTTCTGCCGCACACAAAACCAAATTAAAAACCCCTTTTTCTTTCTCTTTTTTTTTTGTTGAGTGCTGCCCAAATCCTCAAAGCCAAAATCAAATAAAAAATAAACTAAAGTTAAAGTAAAAGCAACTATAACCTAATGACCCAACTAATTAATTAAACCTAATTTCCAAAACACTTGTCTAAAATTGAATATATGAAACTACCAAATAAATGTAATCTTATAGTTAAAATAAAATTCTTATTTATATTAATAAAAATGCAACATTAGCCTAATATTTATTAAAACCAATATAAACTAGTAACTTATAAATAAATAAGATATTTATAATAAGATCAACACTAAAATTTAATTTATTAATGCAAAACACTTACTAAAATTACTCTAAAAATGTCTTGAAATTAAGCTTATCAATGATAAATAAATAAATATATATATATATTGTTCCTAACAAGGAACGATAGCAGATGACCTAATATTAAAAAAAAAAAAATTAATCCGCGACCTTTCAAGTGAAGAATGGTCGTGGATGACTAGACTTTTTTACATCGTTACACAACGGTGGGGGAAAGTCAACAACATTCAGCGACCCTGTCATCTGCTACCGTTGTACAACAGTTTCAAAAAGTCATTTACAATAGTAGCGGATGTACAGTTCTGTACTAGTGATAGAAATATCACATATTTCCTTATTCTTATTTTTTTTTTGGCAAAAAGGCAGGTAGGTCTCTCAAAATATATTGTTAATTTGTTTAGGTATATGTATTATTATTAGTAGTTTTATTAAATTTTGGCGTGTTTGAATACACTCATAGAGCGTTTAGTAGTTAAGAAAGTTTGAACTTTTTTTGGTATTTAAAATATGAGAAAATTAAGTATTCCATTTTCGGTGAAGTTTTGACTTGGGAAAGTTCGAATCAACTAGAAATTGAATTCCTTATACTCAATAAAAATAAATCTGGCCTAAGAGAGGTATGATTCTTTTTGGTGAGTAGTTGAGAAAGTATAAAATTTATTCAGTTACATATTTATCATTTTGGCATCAGATTAAAAAATTTTATGAATATTTCATATTTGTCTCTCCTTCAATGCTTGTTGTATTATATTTTTAACTTGATCTTAATTTTTGGGTACGTAATTTGTTTGATGACATAATGATCTTGAGGGGAATGTAGTGGCCTTGAGAGATAAGAGGATTTGGTCAAAGGTGAGATGTGGGCTAGAAAGTGTTACAGGGTTGATCTCGAAAATACAAGGAAATAATGGAAATACAACAGAAAATTATCCACGAAGGATAATATTACAGGAAATTAAAACAACCTACAAAAGGTTGAAAACCTGAACTACGGTTGAGGATGAAATCCGGACGAACTCGGGTAGTTGGAAGCACGAGTCGTGTTGCCACTCTCCTTAAAACCTTATTTACCGCCTCCCGTGGTGCTGGAGCGTTGCGGTCTAGGTTTCCCAGGATAAAATGTACTACGATCCATTCGTTCGAGCACACGAACTTGGATCCGGCGAACTAGGAACGTGGGTTCAACGCTGGTGGCTAGAAGGAAATGTGAGCAGAGTTTTGAGGTGGAAAACAGTGTATGCCGTGTGTTCTTGGTGTTTTTCCAAACCTGCTGCTCACAACGAATATATAGTGGAGGAAATGGATCATAGCATTAATTATGGCATTGATCATCCCTTAGTAACCTCCTCCCACTAGCAAAAATTTAATTCTGCCACTAACCAACATTTATACCCACTAACAAGTCCCAGTATTCATGAAATAACTCTGAGAATAAAGATTGGAATTAATCAAATTAATCCCATAAATATCAAGAGTCATTTCTGAACGGACACAGTAGATGAAACGTTGCGTTCGAGAGATTACTGGAGTCGCAGTGCGAGACGTGGTTCAAACAGTGAACCACCGAGACATGCCCGTGCCGCGAGACGTCTAGAAGTGCAAGCTTCGAGACATCATGCCGGCAGCGAGACTTCGCACTGGTCCGCGAGACATCGGACGCTCGACATCGCACTCGAACGACCTTCGAGAGGTCGACTCCGCTGAGCTTCGAGACATCGAACTACCTCTCGAGGTCAGCTCGGTTTGATGTCTCGAACGAGAGATCAGTTTGATCTCATGTGGTCTGAGATGGAAAATTCGTTTTTGACATAATGTAGCCCGCAAGGCCAGCCACTTTTCTGGACGACATTCGCGCCCGCAGGTGCAGGCGCACACAAGTTCAAGCCTTTTCGAACTCATTTTTGGATTTGATTTGCACCCCCCTGCGCGCGAGAGAGAGCCTCTATGCCATACAAGTCAATTAGCCTTAAAAAGGCTCTTGTATTTATAGTGGGGCAAATCTTCATTCCCAACCAATGTGGGACAAAGCTAATAAGCTTTTCCTCACTTAAAATTCCATCTCAAATGGGTCTACTTTGAGAACCAATTTCTCATTCACCCATTATCCATTTTGAGCGTATAATATATCGATCTCTTCGTCTCACTACGAAGAATCCGAATCCACTTTGACCCGACCCAAATCGGATGTGGACCCTACATATATTTATACCACAAAATGGCCACTTAAATTGCCATTTTAGTGCTATTTTTCCAACAGAAAGTAGGGTTGGCATGCAAATATTTTGAGGCCAGAGTGGAATGTGGTTGAAATACGGTGGATTGTAGCTCACTTGAGTAAGGTTCACGCCCCCTTGAGCAGTTGGGAGATGAGGTAGGTGGGGTTGTGTTGGCTCACCCTACTTCATCCCCATCCCCACGGGGATTATTCGGGGGCGGGAAATCCCCTCCCCGTTTATAAGTTATAAAAAAAATTAAACATTAAAAACATTTAAATAAATAATGCATATATATTCATCCCCAACTTAAAATAGTATTCAATAGTTTACAATTAAACATGTTATCTAAATATGCATTTCATAAGCATGACATACAATGACAATAATGCTTGTAAAATATTATATACAAAGTAATACATATGTGTGTGTTGTGTGACTATACATACATACATACATATATATTTTCGGGGACGGGGCGGAGCTGGGAGAGTACTCCCCATCCCCACCCCCATCCCCGGCGGGGAATTCAAAAATGCCCCCATCCCCATCCCCGATCCCCTATTTTTGTCCTCATTCCCGTCCCCGTAGGGGCGGGGAATCGGGTTCTCCGTCGGGTACGGGTACAATTGACATCCCTATATCCTACGATTGAAATACAGAGTTAAAATCAGCTATACACCACTAGGGCTAGTCCCACGGGCACACTTAACATTACAAATGAATGCAAATGGATTCAATTTTGACTTGTTTGTAGAACGTGGGGAAATCTTAAAAATAGATTAAGGGTAAATTATATGAAGTTCAATACTTATTTCATATTTAAATTTCATTTACAATATTTAGATATAAATGGTGCATTTTATCTATCTCAAAGTTTCAGCCTTCCTTAACTGAAAAACTCATTCCCTAATAAAATAAGGGTTTCATTCCATTATTCCTCCTCAGTTGCTTTCTCAACGATTTAGATTTTTGTTTTTATTTTTTTTGTTCATATTAGTGCTTTGGATGTCTTTATATTAGAACAAATTGTCTTCTTTATTCCCATTATAGGATTAATGGATCATACGTAACCAAATAGCAATATTGATAATCATTCTCATTTCACCCTACTACCAAACATGCAAACTACTTTCACCAAAACTCATTACTATTACCAAGTATTTGATACCCATTCTGATTCTTATTCCCATGTGCGAACCAAACACACCCTAAATATCTTGTGGTTTGATGCATCACTATTACCATTTTAGATGGAAGGTCATCACAGGTTAGAGTTTCATCCCAATCAAGGATGTTGGCGTACAATGTTAGCTAAATACCTTGTGATTTAGTTCGCCTTTTAAAGGCTAGGTTATTATGTTTGTATCTTAAGTTTAAAATATTGTACATCACATTTTATTATGACAAAATTATACCACAATTTCGTTATAACATTGTTAGTATTATGTTAAAACTATTTAAGGAGCATTTATTAAATGTAATACTATGATTAGAGTTTGTATATCTGAAAGTCTCAATCATACAAGAGTACAAAGGGAAACTATATACAAGCTATAGAGTTATACTAGTAATAGAACAATAATATAATAGGAGTCATAATACTCCCCCTCAAGCTCAGGTAGGCATAGTGACCTGAAGCTTGTCATGTAAAAAAGCAAAGCGAGAAGCCGCCAAAGGCTTGGTGAAGATGTCCGCCAACTAATATTTAGTTGAAATGAAGTTAACTTGAAGCTCTCCTGCAACCACCTTATAACGAACAAAGTGATAATCGATCTCTATGTGCTTCGTACGAGCATGAAATATAGGATTGGCACACATGTACATGGCTTCGAGATTATCACACTACAGTTTCGGAGGAGAAACCAAAGGCACACATAACTCACGAAGTAATGACACAACCCAAGTGACCTCAGCACACACATCCGCAATAGCCTCATACTTAGCTTCAGTAGAGAACCAGGCCACTATACGCTGCTTCTTACACACCCACGACACAAGATTAGTACCCAAGAAAATAGCGAAGCCACTCGTAGACTTCCTATGTACAGGACAATCAGCCCAGTCCGAATTAGAGTAAACATGAATGATTGAATGAGAAGACTTACGAAGCATTAAACCAAGGTGCGTGGTCCCCTTGACATAGCGGAGAACCCTCTTAAGTTGCGCTCAATGGTCCACAGTGGGAGCATGCATCTGCTCGCATAACAAATTAACTGCAAGCCACAGTGGGAGCATGCACCTGCTTCAGAATGCCAAACATATATCGCTTCTAAGAGCAGTATGCCTTCCCAAGTAGCCACAATTTCAATACCAAGAAAGAAGGAAGGACTACCAAGATCACGAATCTTAAAAGCCACGGACAGCTTAGATATAAGCATAGACACCAAGGAAGGATCATTCTCCATAACCAGAATATCATCCACATAAACCAACAAATAAACACGCAACTCCCCCTGGGTAAAACTAAATAGAGAGACTTCTATTTTAGACGCTTGAAACCCCCCCACAAACAAAAAAAAAAAGCATGCAGACGTGTAAACCAAGCACGCGGAGCCTGCATGAGACCATACAAGAACCGCTGCAATAAACAAACATGATCAGGATAATTCGAGTCAGCATACCTAGGGGGCTGACTCATGTATACCGTCTTAGCCAACGCACCATTCGAAAACGCATTGTGCACATTAGGCTGCCTCACAACCCAAGTAGAAGTCAAAGCGAGAGACAATAACAAGTGAACCGTAGTGGGCTTAAACACAGGACTGAACGTATCAAAGAAATCCTACCCAACTACCTCGTTAAACCCCTTAGCCACAAGCCTTGCTTTGTGACGCTCAGTCGAACCATACGCCTTCCGCTTGGTGCGAAAGACCCACTTACAACCTACAACATTCATACCTGCACAAAACGGCACTAGCCGCCACGTCTGATTCTGCAACAGAGCATTAAACTCTGCATCCATAGCCTTTCTCCATTTTGGAAAACAAACAGCCTGAGAATAACAGGTAGGCTCCGCAGGACACACCTCATCCAACAAGGCAACCAACACAGACCCCTCAATCCTAGCCCTGCTACGCGTCATAAGACCATGCTCCCGCGGTGCAGGATGAGAAATAGTAGACCAGCGAACCCAAGAGGCCACCACAGGCTGACCCACACGAGAAGGAACCACCATTGCACCAGGAACAAAAGAGTGAACACTCGCAACACCCCAGGGCTGCGTCTGAGTATTAAAAATAGGCTACACAACAGGTTCAACAGCAAAAGGGAAAACATGCTCGTCAAAACGAACATGCCTACAAATGAAACCTTGTTAGTGTTCAAATCCATACATCGATACCCACGAAAAGAGTTAGGATAGCCAAGAAACACACACGGAGTAGAATGAAAACTCATCTTATGCCGATTATAAGGACAAAGATGAGGAAAACATAAGCAACCAAAGACACGTAAAAACGAATAAGAAGGAGGAGACTGATGCAAGACAAAATGCGGACTCTTATTCGCTAAGACAGGCTTAGGCATACTATTAATTAGATGCACCATGGACTCATATGCAAAGTCCCAAAACCGAGATGGAACAGAGGCATGTGCTAGTAAAGTAAGACCTGTCTCAACAATATGACGGTGCTTACACTCAACGCGACCATTTTGCTCATGAGTGTAAGCACATGACTGCCTATGAAGAATGCCAAGTCTAAGAAACTCAGAGTGTAACTTCTTATATTCAGCACCATGATCAGATTGAATAGACTTACTGTAACAACCAAAAGAACGCTCAACTAACGCACAAAACTGAGCAAAAATGGCATATAGATATGATTTTAAACGCATAGGAAAAAACCAAGTATAACGGGTGTAATCATCAATGAAAATAACAAAATATCGATAACCATTAAGAGATGAAATGGGGGCAGGGCCCCAAATGTCGACATACACCAAATTTAGAACATGCGAACTAGAAGACTGTACGTGAGAAAGAGGGAAATGCACAGATTTCCCCATTTGACACGCACTACAAACTGAATCTAAACGACCCGATGAACTAACTAAAAAGGACTTCAAAATATGACCTTGAACACGAAGATGCAGATGAACCAGACGCTCATGCCACACAAACGACGACGCACGAGCGGAGAGAAAAGAAGACGAAGTAAAAGACGAAGGACACACAGGCAAAGAATATAAGCCTCCTGAACTCCTACCCTATAGAAGCACCGTTTTGGTGCGGATATCCTTCACAACAAAATACGAAGGATAAAACTCAAAAAAACACATTATTCTCAAACGCAAATTTCTAAATAGAAAGCAACGAAACATACAACCTAAGAACATGCAAAACACGAGACATATGAAAAGAACGGGAGGGGGTAGAAAACGATGTATAGCCAACACTAGAGATAGGCAAGGCCTTACCATTACCAACCCATAAGGTGTCAGCACCGGTGTAAATATCAGACGCAGTAAAAGCACGATCATTCGGAGTGCCATGATCCATGGCCCCCGTGTCAGGGAACAAGTCTGAGAGGTCAACGACACCCCCGAATTAGGAGCACCCTGAAACACCATGTGAGCATACAAACCATCAGTGTAGCGGCGATAACATATCACCACGGTGTGCCCCTGTAAATCACAGATCTGGCATCGCAAACCAGAACGGGACCTGTTGCGATCACCGCACCACCCATGACCCCGCGACTGTCCAAACTGCTACGACGAACTAAAGCCACCATGCCAGTTCTGCCCATACGTCTGCGAGGAACCAAAACCAACACGCTGAAATCCGCCATGCCACTACTGCCCACCGCGACTACCAGAACGCCAGTAGCTCTTCGAGCGACAGCATTAACCACCGACGCCAGACTCCCAGCCGCCAGCAAGAACTCATCGGCGTGAGAAAACTCTTGGGCTCCCAGCAAGTCCGCCATCTTCTCTAGTGACACCGGCATAACACACGAGGACAGGGAGGCAGTAAATGACCGGAACTTCGGACGCAGGCCGTGGAACACGTAGATATTCATCTCATCGTTGGTAACGGACGACCAGCGACCAGCAGCACCAGATCCTCCAATAGGACCTTCACAAGACCAAGGTAATCAGCAACTAACGCCTCACCATGTTGCAGCGTTTGCAACTGACCAAGGAGACGAACTACACGGGCATGCAACGTAGAGGCCAGTGCCAACTCAATCGCTCTCCAAGCCACTACACGGGCATGCAACGTAGAGGCCAGTGCCAACTCAATCGCTCTCCAAGCCGCCATTGATGTCCGTTTACTAAGCACCAGGGGTATAACCTCCTCAGACAAAGAGGATATAATCATGGACATGATCACTTGATCTTGTTGAAACCAAGAATTGTACACCGGATTAATAGAGACAACGGAGGTGGCGGAGGCAGATTCACCAGCTGGAAGAGGTAGTGTGGCAGGCGAGCTAGGAATAGAACCATCGACGTACCCCATCAGATTCTGACCATGAAGAAATGGGACAAGCTGCACCCTCCAAAAAAAATTGCGATTGTTGAGCTTGATACTCACAAAATGATGAGCCAAAGACAACGATTTCGGCAATGAAGGGGCGGCGACATCAGAGACAGTCCACTCTGAAGATACCCCGACAGAACCATCATTGGCCATGGAAGAAGAAACTGGCGATGATACCAAATTAGAGTTTGTATATCTGAATGTCTAAATCATACAAGAGTACAAAGGGAAACTATATACAAGCTATGGAGTTATAGTAGTAATAGAACTATAATATAATAGGAGTCCTAACAATTATAACAATCTATTTAATCATATCATATTTATTAGTCATTTATTTAATTTTATTCTAAAATTATTGCCTAACATATTTAAATTACTTCCTTTTTGTTCCATTATAAACATAAATAAGATGGTAATAATTAATTTTAGATTCATAGTATCTCTTTTTCTAAAGTATTGAACTTTTACAAGTATAACTATGTTGAGTTAAAAATAACATTTTTTTTAGTACGAGTTAAAAATAACATTTTAAGATTATTTTACTGATAAATATTTTTATTCAATACATTTAAATTTTGATTTAATATTGATCTTAAATTTTTGTACATTGCGTATATAAATGAATAATAATTACATAAGTGTGATGAAATGATATATGAGTGATGGTAAGAGTAGATAGATAAATATATACTAGGGGTGGTGAGTAGGCCAGTGGTAAAAATGGATAATAAATAGCTAAAGTAGTTCATATATAATGATAAAGATAATTAAGTATAAAAGAATGTATATTTTTTTATTCGGACAATTTGGAAAACAAGAAAAAATAATGTTCTTCAAATTACTATGTTAACTTGAAAAAAAAAATCGATGCAAAAATTAGATTTTCATTTTGAAAAATTTTAAAATTTTCAAGTAAATATTTTTGTTTATACTTCAATTTTCTATTTTTATTTAAAAGTTGTAAAAAATCTCAGCACTCAAAATTTTTATAACTAATCTCATTGTAATATAAATTATTAAAAACAAAAATTAAAACTTTGCCAAAGGTGGACATTAATACCTCTAGCTTGTGAGAATAATAATTCTGGGAAGAATATTGATATTGAATAGTTTGAGTGTTTGACTATGCAAAGTACATGAATGGACTATTTATTAGGATACAAATAGTCCTAGTCAGATGAGGAATGATAAAAGGGATATTCATAATAATGCAGAAAGAGCAAGAAGATATTCTAGTGTTACTAGAATACATAATGGTAATACTCCCCTCAAGCTTGGGGTTCTCTAGTGAGAACATTGAGCTTGTTCCTGAGATCATTGAACTTTGATATGGTTAGTGGCTTGGTGAATATGTCTGCGAGCTGGTCTTTTGTGGATATGAAGTTTACTTGTATTTCTTTTGATGCTACTTTGTCATGAATAAAATGGAAGTCAATTTCAACATGTGTTGTTCTTGCATGAAACACAGGATTTACACACAAATAGGTAACACCAAGATTGTCACATAAATGTTTTGGTGGTCCCATGTTTTGGATCCTTGTCGTGAACTGTCTCGGTCCCTATGAAGAAACTTGGAGGTCCCATGTTTCGGATCTTGAAATTTTCAGCTAGTCTGCTTGTTATGGAAGCCAAGAGACTTTTGTTGCTGCTCATTATTAGTGCATCATCATTATAGACAAGTACATAAATTTGAGCATTAGCAGTATAATAGATAAATAATGATACATCATTTTTTATGCTTTGAAACTAATCGAGAGTAGACAATCTTCAAGACGTTTGAACTATGCACATGGTGCTTGCTTCAAACTATATAAAAGCTTTTGTAGCTTGAAGATATGAGTGTTGTTAATGTACCCTAGGGGTTGCTTCATGTAAACATTCTCACTCAGGCAACAATTGAGAACAACATTGTGAACATCAAGCTGTCGGATTAACCAATCTTTTGTAATAGCAAGAGAAAAGAGAAATCTTACTATAGTTGGTTTGATGACTATACTGAAAGTGTCAAAATAATCTTCTCATTAAACCTGATTGAACCTTTTTGCAACAAGTATGGCTTTATATCGTTCAATTATACTATCAACTTTTTTTTTATTTAGTAAACCCATTTGCATCTGATTACATTCATATCCCTTTTATGTGGAACCAGTTTCCAAGTGTTGTTGTGCAATAGAGCATTAAATTCTTCATTTATTGTTGTTTTCCATTCAAGGTTTTTTACAGCTTGAAATGGCATGTGGGTTTTGAGTCATCTACACATGCAGTTAGATCTTTATTACCTGTGGAATCATGAGTCATGTGTCATAGTATCATAGGATGTGTATGTTGCGTCGGGGTTGTGGTTGACAATGTCCGGGCCTAGAAAGAGCACCCCGAGGAGGATCGGGAGCAAATTGTCCAGGGGTTGATTATTCTTGACGACACGGGTGTGTCTCTTGCGTGTCGAGGCCGTGTCCCTTTCTGGAAATGGAATACGGTCTCAACATGCTGGCGACACAGGTGTGTCGAATTTTTGGCACTCTGGTCTACTTGGTACGTTGACGACAACCCATGGTTTTACATCCTAAGTCAAAGTAGAAACCTGTGGAGGAGTTTTCGCTGCAAAAGGGAAAACATTCTCATCAAATCAAACATGGAAAATGGTAAGAATTTTTCAAGTATTTTTATTCAAGCAATGATATCCTCTAAATGAATCTGGGTACCCAAGGAAGACATATGGAGCCGAACGAATACTATATTTTTATTGATTGTAGGGATGAAGATAGGGAAAACGTAGACAACCAAAGACACAAAGGAATGAGTAGTTTGGAGTCTTTTTGTTGATGATCTCATAGGGACTCAAATTGTTTAATATTTCAGAGGGCATATGGTTAATTAGAAAAATTGTTGTTTCTTAGACATAGACTCTAAACTTGATAAGAACAAAGGTTTTGGGCAAGTAAGGTTGGACTAGTTTCAACAATGTGTCTATGATGTCTTTCAACATGTCCGTTTTGTTCAGTGTGTAGGCACAAGACTGACAATGGTTTATTCCAAGACTAACAAAGTGTTTGTCAAGTTTCTTGTATTCACATTCTAGGTCAGACGGAATGACTTTTATTTTGCAAGAAAAGGTGCGCTCAACTAGTGCTTTAAATTTATGAAAAATTAGCATTGATGTCTGTTTTTAGTTTCATGAGGAAAACTGGTGATGGTCCCCAATTATCTATGTGAATTAAATCTAACACCAAAGAACTAGATGCTGTGACTCTTTCTAGAGGAAACCGTGAGGATTTCCCTAGTTGATAGGCAGAGCAACGAGAATTATTGTTATTACTTGATGATTTTGACATTAGACAATGACGTATAATTTTGTGTAGGGATCTAGAGTGGGGGTCACTGAGACGGTTGTGCTAGACCTTCAACGATGCTTTTGATGTGACAAATGCCATGGGGATATTACACAGGATTTTGTACTAGAAGTGTGTACAATCCCCCCTACGTTTTCTCCTTTAAGTAAAACTTTTGTTGGTGATGTTTTTTACAACAAAAAAAGGATATATGGAATTCAAAGAAAACATTATCGTTTGACAAACAAAAGAGGGTTGGTTAGATTTGGAACATGTAGAACATTTTGTAATCGAAGGGAACGTTAGGAAGAAGATACCAAAGTGTTTTCAATACCAGAAATATTCAAACTTGTACCATTACCCACTCGGAGAGTGTCATTGTCCGTGTACTTTTCGACTTGCTTAATGAAGAGGAATCTGGAATGGCATGATGTGAAGCACTAGTGTCAGGGAACTGGTTCTGAGAAAATATGGTGGTGGTTAGATCATCAGTATAAGTCATATTTGGTTGGGGAACAAGGGCTCCTAAGTATCTCCAGTAACATTGTAGGGTAGTATGACCAAAGCTGTTACATATTTGACACTTTGGAACGTAGTCTCGACCACGTCCATGCCCTCGGCCTCCTCTATTTCCACAACCTCCACGTCCATGCCCTCAGCCTCCTCTATTTCATATTCTTTCTTTTATTTTATACTCTATCTTGTAACATTTTAGGTACACTCTTACTTATTTCCACTACATACACATACATATATAGACACACCAACTAACACTTCAACTAACAGTCAACACACATCTACTATTATAAGTTTGTATTTATTTGTTGGATGGCAGTGTCCAAAGTTCAACAAGGATTGAAGAGCTACTACAGGAGGCCATAATGTAAAACACATGAGGGAAAACTTCCAGAAGTCGGCAACAATCTTCTCTTCTTTCAAAACTTACCAGACAACTTAGTATCCATGAAAATTGAGCAGCTGCTACGTGAAACAGGTAACTATTCAGAGTAGGTATCAAGTTACAAATGGGTAGATTGTGTATTAAGTTATATAGAGTAGGTATGCATTTGATTAGAACTTTGTGAACATTTATGCATGGTGATTGGAATTGTTCATTGTATTTTGAAATAGATGATGAATTCTTGTGCATTTTGAAATCCATTACATACTAGTAGAAGTTTATACTAATGAATTGATACTTTAGTATTTAAGGTATTTAGATAAAAAAAATTATTATATTATGCTTAAAATAAAATAAAAAAGGTTAAAAACAACGGTTTAAAATCGTTGTCTATGAATGTGAGAGTAATGGTTTTTAACCGTTGTCTTATATATCAAAGACAATAATTAAAAATCGTTGTCTATTGGCGTGACTTTCAACAACACTTGTTTTAACAACACACAATAGACAACGGTTAAATGTTAGAATTATTTCCTAACATTGATTTATATAATAAAGGTTGTAATTCCATAAGGACTCACGTTGATGATTAGTGATGTATAAAGGGCGTAATTACTGGGTGAAATTCCCTCCCTCTCATTCTGTTAAAATTTAAGTATATAAGGGTTAAAAGATGTATAATGGAAAAAGGATATGGGTTCTCCTAAAAGGAGGTTTCACATTCCTAGAGGGATTTATATTCCTTAAAGGAAGTTTCCCATTCCTCTTTAAAGATGGGTTCTCATCACATCTATAAATACCCAGGAAAACTCTAGGGATCATATGGTTTTCTGATCATAAGGTTTTTAGTCTCTGAGTTTTCTAGTCTCCGTATCATCAGGAGGTGATTAAGGTATACAGATCAGAGAGGTGAAGCATTCTTGATTGTTCAGGTTAGAGATTACATCTCAATGGAATCAAGTAAGTCTTTATCTTTATTCTTGTTTTAATTAAAGATCCATAATCATGAACATTGTTTAGTTGATTAATTTGATTTACATGCGGTTCATTGTTATTTGTGCTTCCGCATTCAAATTATAAGCGCATAAAGGGTTTTAATTAACATTTGGTATCAGAGTCTGCTTGTAAATTGATTAATCACTAAAATTAGGGTTCATAATATTTAGGGATTTTTAATTATAAGGTTTTAAATGATTGTGGGTTTTAAAGTCGTCACGGTTCGTATTTGTTGGTAATGAATTGATTATATGAATTTCATTCATCAAATTGGCAACTCACAATCAAATATGTATACGTATGCACGTACTGCTTGAAATCAAATATATTATAATGATATGTAAATTGGTTTGCGTATTTCCTGGAATCAACAAACATATAGGTTATGTATATTAAAATTGATTTGCATGATTCTAAATCAATGTGCGTACAGCGTACTGTTTATACATATATACTACATATATATTGTCCTGATTCTTGGAATCAAAGTTATGAAATCAATAGCATATATGATGCGTATGTACGTACCGTACTTGGAATCAAAATTAATATGATTGTCCATATTACTTGCTATTACATGATTTATATAGTATATTGTTTGTCACTATTAATCATGTATTATATGTTATAAGAGAATGACATATAAATTAAGGTTTGTTTAATCATGTATTATATGTTATAAGAGAACGACATATAAATTAAGGCTTGTCCACATAAATATGTTCGTGGAATCAAAATTAATTGAAACCAACAAATATATGTATGTACTGTTTGATTATATATAAGTTGATTTGGTTGGATTTTGGAATCGAATATTACGTATGTGTACTCCTATTGCTGGATTATTTGTATGAATGTTGGAATCAAACTTGGAGTCACGAACGGCTATGGTGGCATAGTTGGGTTCTCACGGCGGAGGGCATACGGTGGAGCTTCTCCGATTTTCGGCTGGCTCTGTGGGAGGTATGAAGAGGAAAAGACAAAATGATTGATTATTTTGTTGGACCAATTAATTTGAGCCTATTTGAGTTATTTAAAGTATTATGGACTTGCTTTAAA
>CM008342.1:46252505-46270013 GCA_002525835.2 Ipomoea batatas | reverse complement strand
CAAGGATAGAATGGTCTTTTCACAATTGTTGAGAGGGATTGACCAGAATCAGAAGGAGATGGTGGACTGCAGATGGGCGGTGCCGGTGCCGGCGGAATTGGTGGCGGAGGTGGTGGTGGAAGGTACGGTACGGTAATATCATTGGCAAAGAACGACGGAATTTCCGGAAGGCAACCTCTTTCTGGAAATTAATTCTTAGCAGCGAATTGTTCTTCCATAGCTGGTTAATTCCATCAAATTTCAAAGGAAATTTGGCATAAGATTCTTGCTCTTCTCTTCCACTGTTTGTTACCGCTATTATTTTATTGTAAGCATTGCCCAACTTTCTCGACAGATGGTGGTGAGGGCAGAGTAGGTGGTGGTGGTGAGAGTAGAATAGGCGGTGGGGACGACGGTAGAGGAGGTGGTGGTGACGGTAGAGGTGGACATTCAGGTTGAGGAGGCGGAGGAGGATGCTGGCATTCGGCACACTTGTTCTGAATGATTTGCCGAAGTTTTCTTGGACAGAATCCATTGATAATTTATGTGCTGATAATTTGTTTATTCTTCATAAATTCTATTTTCCAAAATCATGTCAGGTTCGTGGAAGTCAAGTCAGGTTCCAGCCCACCCATGGAAGGTTTCTTTCTGCAGTAGTAGGAAATGGTGTATCATTGATAAATGTTGAGACTACCTAAACCTGCAGATTCCCTTTGAAGGCAAGATAAAATTTTATATATCACTAACATTTCGATCTTTAAATGGGTTTTTCCCAAATCGAAAATCTGACTGCCATTTAATTTGTTCTTCATCTTGATAACAGGGACATGTATCGAATGTGCAGCCTGTTTGCTGGAGCTCTTCCAGTCAGTTCCTTAAGCTTTGGCACATGGCAGAGAGCAAGATGATGACCGTGCTCGAGGGACCTATCTCCACTTTGGCAGTATCGCCATTTGCTGGTTTGATTAGTAGCTTCTACAAGTGGTGACAATATGGGGATTAAGCTGTGGAAGTGAAGAATATATTTTGACTGCAAGCAAGTAGGAAGAAGAAGACGGCTAGGCACAACATCTCGAGGGTGACGACGGTTGCCAGAGACTTGGTTATTGGAGAGTGGTGGCTTAGGTTGTATGAGTATGAAGTATGATAAAGTATCACTTTAAGTTTGGTGGTACGGACTCATGGTGGAAAAAGGTTGAAAAAACAGATTATTAAGTCATTAAATGTGAAAGGACAAAATTGTCCTTGAGAAAACAGTTTGAGGCGGTCAATTTTAACAGAAGGACGGTGAATGGCAAGAAATCAAAAGTAAGAGGACTATGAGTGGTTGATTTAAAAGTTAAGGACTAAAAGTGGCGGTACCACCAAAGTCGGAGGATGTCCGCTGGTATTAACTCTAAAAAAAAATCTCCACATCAACATATTATTACCTGAATACCTGTAACTTATAAGAAACCTACTTAAAATCCTTGACGAAAATAAATTAATGGTAAGTGGATCAGGGTGTCGCATGAACAATCGGATATAGTTCATGTTGCGGGATTACATTTTAGTCATAAAAAAAAATAATACAATATGTAACCCAAACATGGGGTCATGGCCATGGGGGTAGTATAGACAATGTAGTGACCAAATTTGATGTAAAATGCAGGGAAAGATGTAGCTGACAAAACACGGGTCAGGGCGGAACGTGGCGTATGGCCCACTTTGACTCCACCGAGAAAATTACCCCTTCTTTTCTTCCTATAAATACCTCCCCTTTTTCTCCTTCCCCAATAAATCATCCAAAAACAAACCTAAATTGATCTCTTTATCTGAAATTCGAACGTTAGAGAGATGTCTTGTACCGTTGCGATCAGTTCACCCGTCTTTTCTTCTTCTCCGTCGAGACTTTCAGTTTCCTCGTCTCTCCTCTGTAAAGCCGCGGCGGCGGAGGCCCTAACCCTAACCCGAACTCTCTCTCCTTCCTCAGCCGCCGCATCTTCTTCTTCTTCTTCTCCGTTGTCGCCGTTACGCGTTCACCGCCTCTCGAAGCCGCCGCCCAGTGGACTAATCCAAACTTGTTCTGATTGTTCGCCTTCGTCTTCGTCCGCCACTTCGCCCACGGATTTGAAGCGCAAGCGGCCGGCGAGGTTGAATATTCCAATTGTTCCGATGATCTTCGGGCCGGCTACGCCATCCTCTGTTATGGAAGATCTGGTGGAGTTTGAGGGAGATGGCTACTCGGTGTGTTGTAAGCGTGGCAGGAGAGGCGGGGCTATGGAAGATCGCTACTCGGCTATGCTCAACCTTCATGGAGATCCTAAACAGGTACATATATATATATTTTTGTTTAATCTGATCAATGTTTATCATGGTTGCAATAGGCACTAGGCGCTAGTTGGGCGGTAGATAAACGCCTAACGCCTAAGCGGTCCTCAGTACCTAGGCGGTTCTAGACTGCGAATTATAAAAATAAAAAATTAATTCATGTGTGTAAGTGTATGTCTTATATTATATTATATATATTATATATATATCTCTTACTTCTTTTACTTATATAAATAAATAAATTTAAATATATATAAATATAATAATAAAATTAACCAGACTAGCTCGAGTTATTTCGGCTAACTCTGTCGAGTTGAACGAGTTAACTCGGCCAAATTCGGCCTAGTCGGTCGCCAACTTGGCCCAGTCGGCCGAGTTAAGCGCTAGGTGGCCTCCTAAGCAGACGCCTAGGAAGCAATTCGCTTCGGTCTAGGAGCGCCTAGTGATTTTTACAACAGTGATGTTTATATATATATATACTTGTTATGTGCAGAAATATTGAAACTGTTAATTGCGGATCGGAATAACAATGACATCTTGAATTGAAGTTTAACTAGATGGAGGTGGTGTTATTTCAGGGTATTTTTGGTGTATTTGATGGGCACGGAGGAGCAAAAGCGGCGGAGTATGCAGCAGAAAAGTTGAGTAAGAACATATTGGATGAGATAGAAAAGAGCGAGAACGAGGAGGAAATTAAGGAGGCGGTGAAGCATGGTTACCTGAAAACAGATAGTGAATTTGTGGAACAAGATTTACGAGGTGGATGTTGCTGTGTTACAGCGTTGATGAGGAACGGCAACCTAGTGGTATCCAATGCCGGAGATTGTCGAGCTGTGTTGAGCAGAGGCGGAGTTGCGGAGGCCCTCACTTCTGATCATCGCCCTTCAAGGCCCGATGAAAAGGATCGAATTGAGGCATTGGTAATAATTAATTTGTTTATTTATTATTATATTATAGATTGTAGCGCAGAATGCAGTGGGTGATGAGCTGAGCCTTTTAATTTGGTGTAGGGTGGTTATGTAGACTGTGGTCGCAGTGGAGTTTGGAGAATCCAAGGATCTCTGGCAGTCTCCAGAGGAATCGGAGACCAGTCTCTCAAACAATGGATAACCGCGGAACCAGAAACAAGGATCCTCACCCTTGATTCTCAACTGGACTTCTTGATCCTTGCATCTGATGGCTTATGGGATAAGGTAATTTTAGTATTTCATCTCCTCTATCTCCTACTATTTTTTTTTTCTTTTTTTGTTTACCAAAGCCATAGACTTTATTAATACCAAAACAGGGCCATAGGCCTTACAAAACCGTAATTGGAATATTAGATTACCTTAGGAATGTTAGATTGTTGGAATGTTAGATTCCTGTGTTTGGTTTAAAATTGAATTAGATAAATAAAACAACGGAAATAAGATAAATTGATTAAAATGTCAAAAACTCAATATTAAGAATAAGATAAAGGTTGAAGTAGGTAAATAAGACAACGGAAATAAGATAAATTGATTAAAATGCCAAAAGCTCAATATTAAGAATAAGATAAAGGAATGTGAGATTACCTAAAAAAAAATCGGGGTGTATTTTCACATTCCCTCCTAATAGCTAAAAACATCATCATCCGGAAGTTATGTTACATTCCCTGGGAATCTTACATAACTTAACCAAACATAAGAATCTTATATTACCAAGTAAATATAACCTTAGTTATCTTATATAACTTGAACCAAATTCCAATCAATATTATGTTTATTGATTTGTTGTTTACGTTTACAGGTCAGTACACAGGAAGCAGTGGATGTTGCCCGAGCTTTCTGCGTCGATAAGTCTCAACTCTTGTCGGGCTGCAAGAAACTCATTGATCTTTCTGTTTCCCGAGGTTCCATTGATGACGTGAGCGTGATGCTAATTTCATTGGCCAAATTTTCTTGATCACAGACAAACACAACACACATCAAAATTTAACATGGACGACGATGATTCAACGCTTAGTTTTGGCTTGGCTTCTCATTTCATCATTCTTTACAAATTCTTTTATTTATTATGTAAATTGACTAGCCACTAGATCGAGCACAGCGTCCTCATTCTTGTACTTTTTATATATTTAGATTAACTTCCTTTTACACTAATTAATTCACTTTTTAATTCATCAGATACTGAAATTATGTGCATGTCTTTTGATTATGAATTCTACAATAATTTTTTTATTTATTTATAAAATTTAGGAATAAGGTTCAAATTGGCCACTGAACATAACATGAAAGTGTAACTATGTCACTGAACAAAACAAAAAGTGCAATTAGGCCACTAAACACTCGAAATGTATGCAATTTCACCTTATAGTATGTTACCATCCATTTCATCAGATTACCTGCTTATGTGGACGGTGAATTAACATTTTAAAATAATTTTTAATAATAAAATATTAAAATAATTTAAAAAATTTATTTTAATTTTAAAAAAAACACACACACCTTTGGCCACCCCTTAATAATACCCTTATTATTATTATTATTATTATTATTATTATTATTATTATTATTATTACAACGGAAAGTCAACGTCTTTCACAAAACAACTTTTGCTTTATTATGGTGTGTGTGTGTTTTTATTTTAATTTTTTTTAATTATTTTAATTTTTTATTTTAATAGTTTATTATTAAAAATTATTTTAATATGTCAACTCATCGTCCACGTAAGCAAGTAACCTGATGAAATGCATGGTAACCTGCTATCAGGTGTAATTGTTCAGTGGCCTAATTGCACTTTTTTGGTTCAGTAGCCTAATTGCATTTTCAGGTTACGTTCAGAGGCCAATTTGAACCTTATTCCTAAAATTTAGGTTCAAGTCACCTAAATACAGAAATAAATATTTGAAAAGCTCTAGTGGTTTAATATTTGAAAAGCACTAATTACATATAATATAATTAAATTAACACGTATAATTGTTCATCCCTCACTCTAATGATATTTTTATGTTTATTTTTGGACTTAATTTTTATAATTCAAAATTTGAATAATCACAGCTTAACGTAACTTATGTTAGTTGATGATTTTAATTCAAACAATTACAAAAGGAAAGGGGTGTGTAAATATGATGGATGGCAATTTACATCTCCACTGATTCCTAACGCGCTTTGGATATTAATAGCCATATCACATTTATGATTTGTGTGCCATATCTGTCAACATAATAACTAATTAACTAATAATGGCATATTACGATGTTGATATTGGAAACTTCCTGGAAATTGGCCAGCATAAAATGCCTTCTACTCGTTGCGTGTCTGAAATGAGCATTCACACCATTAGTAGACTAGACTTGCAAATGTGCAATGGCGCAACCAAATTCTATGCCTTACATATCATAATATTCTAATGTCTTTCAAAATATTGATTTAATGAATGAGAAGTTTTATTTAAAATTTATTTTTCGCAGTAGAGTGGAGGTTCAATTCTACTACGAATTTTGAGAGTTTGGGTTTAGGATGAGTTTTTTGTATTAAAAAAATGTACAATTTGATGTTAAATTGCGAAACTTGACTGGCTCGATTTATCTTCTCATAGTCTAGGACAAGTTCATTGAGTCAAAAATAAAGTCTAACTAATATGAAAAACTTGGGTTATTAAAAAAAACTAAAGCTAAGTACTACCCGACCTCTTCTTTCCTCGATGCTCGACCGCACAGTAATCCTTCCTTTATTTGGAATAGCCTCCAATCCACCAAAGACATCATCAGGAGTCATAGCGGCTGGAGAGTAGGTAACGGCAATACCATTCAGATATGGAGGGACAGGTGGCTCCCAGATCTCTCTAATCCCAGAATCACTTCACCTGCCTTCCCTTTCATGCAAAATGATACTGTATCATCTTTGGTCAACATTCATAACCGGAGCTGGGATATCGACATCATCCGTGATATCTTCAATCAGCGAGATGTGTTTCTTATCTCCAATATTCCTTTGCCATTGTTTGATAGAGAGGATAAACTCATATGGACGAGGGAGGACCATGGACATTTTTCTATTAAAAGCTGCTACCGTGTTCTCTTGGGCGAACAACCTTCATCTACCATTAAGGATTGGGCTTCATTATTGTGGAAATGCATGGTTCCCCCCAAGGTGAAAACATTCATGTGGCAGGCCTGTTCCGCTTGTCTTCCTACTGCAGACCTCCTTGCTATCAAGCGTGTCGATTGCAACCCTCTTTGTCCACTATGTAGAAGCTCCAACGAAAGTATTCTCCACCTTCTGTCATAGTGCCCTTATGCTGCCCAATGCTGGAATGACTCCAATCTCCATCTCTCACATGCTGGCGTTACATCCATTGGGGACTGGTTCGTCCATAACAGTAAGCTGCTAAACAAAAGCCAATGCAATTTAATGCTAATGATTTGTTGGTACATTTGGAATGCAAGGAACGAGCAAGTCTGGAATAACACCTTCTTGCGGCCTAGAATTATTGTGGAAAAAGCCAAAGTTCATCTCATGGAATGGAAGGAAGCTCAAGAAGCCGATGCTCTCGACCCTCCACATGCTTCTTCATTTATCACCAGATGGCATAAACCTGACTTGGGATGGCTTAAGCTCAATGTGGATGCTGCTGTGGACACCACCAGAAATTGCATGGGATTTGGTTGGATTATGAGGGACGACAATGGAGATTTCATCGCAGCTGTTAGCTCTCCATGCGCCGGCATCTTCTCTGTCAAGGAAGCGGAAACTGTTGCTGTAAGAGAGGCCCTTAGTTGGATCAAGGAACAACAGCTTAGTCACTGCCATATTGAAACAGATGCACTCACAACAGTTCAAGGCCTGCAATCAACTACATTGGACTCACAATTTGATCTCATTCTTCTGGATATTAAAGATTTACTGTCATCTCTTTCTGATGTTTTTATCTCATTTGTTAAACGTTCAGCGAATCGGATTGCCACCTGTTAGCACGAGAATCCCTTTCCATGACTGATCGTAGGGTGTGGACTGCATCCCCACCTCCTTTCATTGTGAACTCTTTGTATTCTGATGCCTATTAATGCTATTTGTGTTTTTCTCAAAAAAAAAAAAACTAATGCAATAATATAAAGTGAGGCAAATTTTACTATAGACCATGGTCCAAAATGGTGTCGTTTCTTTTAATGAAAGGAAACGGTAATCGTTCCGCGTAATTAGTTTCGTTTGTATAACATATTTAGTTTCATTTTATATACATTATAGTTTCATTTAAGCAAAATTAAAGTTTCATTTTGTTTCAAGTACAGTTTCATTCGACATTATAAATACAATAGTCTTATTACAGTAAGACATGTTATTGAATTTCGTTTTATACACGCAGTAATCTTATTACAACACTACTAAATTATAATTATAATTCTAATTCAACTACGGTTTAATTGGACAATATACTCAAATATGTGAAACTATTATTCAGTTTCATTTTATACACATTGCAGTTTCATTTCAACACAACTAAAGTATCATTTTGATATAACTACAGTTTCATTTTAACACAACTAAAGTATCATTTTAATATAACTATAGTTTCATTTAACAATATACACTCAATATGTGAGACATGCTATTCAGTTTCTTTTTATACATATTGTAGTGTCATTTCATCAAAATAAAAGTATCATTTCAATTCAACTACAATTCTATTTGACAATATGTTGGGGATGAACAATCGATATTCCACAAAATAATATATTAATATATATTACAACACACACACACACACACACACACACACACATATATAAAACATTCAAACACAGTAAATATGATCAAAGTATGATACAACACAACAAGCTTCCTCACCCCGTAGGTGCTAGGAGCATTGTGATGTCGGTCTCCAAGGATAAAATGAATCAACGATATTACGTTTGAGCACTCAAATCATAATACCTCCGGCGAACTAGAACAATAGGCTTCGAACACAAGCTATTTCGGAGAGATTGGGCAGAGTTTCAGGAAGAGAAAAAAAAACAAAGCTAGAGCGAAAATCTGAATTTTTAGTTTCTAGCAAATTCATACGTTGATTTCATGTGGTTCAAAAAAATCTACTGCCTAAACACAAGTTTATATAGGGTATATAAAACCTCTAGCATTAATGGCTCATCAATAATCCAGTTAATATTTGGATTATAACGTTTGAAACGGTCGTACTTATTATTTGAAAATTATATCAAAGGTCACGAATTAAAACGCAACTAATTTGTACCAACCACAATGACCGTGTTCAATAAAATATTTGAGTGAACGAGAAGTCCGTAACATCTGAAATTCGATCTTCGGAAACCGTAAAGAATGCACCAAAATTGCACCTCACGAGAGATGCAAATTAAGCAACTATTAAAGGTGCAAAATTATGCACCTCTCGCTAGTGCAAATAAGCACCTCTCGCTAGGTGCTATTTTAACACCTGTTGCTGGTGCATTATTGCACCTCTCGCTGGTGCAACGCTAAAGCACCTATGGTGCAACTGCCAAACACACCAAAGGCCATCACTAAGTGCTTAATTAGCACTAATTAATTAGTGCTTAATGTCACTATTAAGTGCTTTATTAAGCACACTTAGTGGTGCTTAGCAGTACTGTTACAACGTTCAATTTTAATTAGCACGCTAATTTTAATTAGCACACTAGCGTGCTAATTTTAATTAGCACTATATTGACATTTTCCAGTATTTCATTCTCCCGAATATTAATATTGACTTCTCTCAAATACGTGGAATTAATTTCTCATTCACCTATTATCCATTTTGAGCGTACCAAATATTAATATCTTCGTCTCAAATACGAAGAACCCGAATTCACTTTGACCCGACCCAAATTGAAAGTGGACCCACAAATATTTATACCACAAAATATTCACTCAAAATAGCCAATTTTAGCTAAGAATTCCAACAATCCCCCACATGAATGAAAATTGATTTTTCGGGACTGAAAAAGACACGACTGTGCTGAAACGGTTGATCCTTGCATAGCAAAGTGAAGTACTCTTTTGGGTGAGTGGATGTGTAAGAGGGTATCCTTACACTGGATATCGTTCTCACAAGGATTAGCGATAGGAGTAGAGCCTTAGTGCTCCAAGCATAAGATACTAATGTTCCTCATGGAAATCTAGCCAAATCGAATGGTTGATTTGGATACAAACACAATATCAAACAACACACTATAATGAAAACAAATAATAAGAAATGTGAGGTAAATAGGAACTAAAGGTAGGTCAAGATACTGAAACCAAGACTGCAAACTAAGAAACATAGGCTATCATGGAGAGGATTTTCTCTCTCGACTAAGTGATAGCCTTCCTTTTGTTTTTTTTTTGTTTTTTTTTTTGGTAAGTTTCTACCCCTCGCATAGCCGTTACCGACGGCCTGTGACGGGTGGCGCTGATGAGGCTATGGCAGGATGTGAACAGACACCGAGAGCAACGAAGAAATACAAGTCTTTGAAACGCACGTTTGCAGACACGGTAGGATCGGAGCACATTCTACCTTCAACAGCGAAGAGACTCCAACCTCAAACGAGAATGATTGGGCTTTCGAAGAGCCAGAAATTGAGTCCGATTGTGAAATGGAAGAGCATGACAAATCTGGCGGGTGACCAAGGGTTGTAATACCGAAAGAACTACGGAAAGATCTGTGGCGCGAATGGCGGCTTGCTTTAATTATCAAGTATCTTGGTAAGCATATCAACTTCAGTGTTTTGAATCAACGCCTATCAAACATATGGCAGCTGCAAGGTAGGTTTTACTTGATGGATATAGGCCATGGATGCTTTGTGATACGGTTTGAGAACCGTAAAAACTACTTCCATGTCAAGACTACCTCCATGTCCTGATTGACGGCCCGTGGAAGATCTTTGACAACTACTTAGTAGTGCAACGTTGGGTACCAGATTTCAAGTCGAGAACGTCAACAATCTCCAAAATGGCCGTTTGGGTGAGGCTCCCGGACCTGTCATTCGAATACTTAAGGGATGACGCCATTAAACTTATACTGGAGAATGTGGGTAAACCGCTCAAGTTGGATCGCACAACTATGGCTAGAGAACGTGGACGATTCGCAAGAGCGGCAGTCGAAGTTGACCTAGACAAACCACCAGTGTCTGAAATATGGGTTAGAAATGAAATCCAAAAGGTTGTGTACGAGGGTTTACACGTCGTCTCGGTTGTGACACGGTGGGGCATCGTCAACAAAACTGTCCCCTCAACATGAACAAAGCTCAAGACAATGCTGAGATGGACCTTAATGCCACACCGACTGCAGGTGCTAATCCTGGCGTTGACAAGCAACGCTATGGGGCGTGGATGCTGGTCACCGAAAAACAAAAGGCTAAAGGGAAAACAAACCACATCAGCAACCAAAAAAGACGTATCCTCCAAGCCATTATAATAGAAATCAATTCGAAGCTCTCGTGGAGGATGGCGAAATAGAACAAGCCATTCCTACAAATGCCAACAGCAAAGGTAAGGCAACCGTAGTTGAGAACACTGCGACTAAAGTGGGGCGTTTTTTTTTCCTTTGCAGGGAATGAGAAAGGCGGATTCTAATGCTACCAGGTCACCAAATGTTCCAAGCTCGTCAGCAACTCCCCCGACACACGACACGGCACAACTGAATACTAACAATGGTAAAGGTGGCGGAAATCAACTTCGTGGTTCGATCAGGAGAGGTAGCCGCGGTAGCCGAACCAATGGTGCAGGTCATGACATAAGCCTCACACCTTCGGATGCTAACAGTGGTCAGGGTGGACAGTCCAAGGGTGCAAGTAGAATTCCGTCTAATCCACCGGCGAGCACAATTGCTGACCAAGGGTCTTTTGCGGGTATTTTCCAGTTTGGTAGTACACCAAACCCGCCTGGCTCATCACTCTCGAATCCGGGCAGTGACAGAGTTATCAATGGCAATAATTGTCCCACGCCTGGGGAAGGCGGTTGTCATTCTTCCCCTGATGAAACAGGTACCCAATGAAGATCATCTCCTGGAATTGTAGAGGCGTGGTCAATGGACGTGTGAGGAAACATGTTAAAGAGTTACTAAACACCTCCAAAGCTGACGCCCTTTGTCTCCTGGAGATCCGTTCCCCAAGAATTCAGGGGATGTTAAATTTAGTGGAAAAACTTGGTTATAATAATAATTCTGTTGTTGAGCCTTTGGATTTTGCAAGAGGGTTTCTCCTCGTCTGGAAGCAGGGTCAACTTGACCTGGAAGTGATGGCCCACACTTCTCAGGCTATTCACACGAACATCAAACGAGGGGTGGAGGTGACCTTTTTCACTTTTGCATATATCATACCAAATATCCTTGCTAAGGCGAGGTTTTGGGAGGACTGCAAAAGGGTGGGAGGTACCTTGTCTATACCCTGGGTTGTCATGGGTGACATGAATGATATTGCTTCGGGAGATGAACAATGGGGTAGTGAAACTATTAACAACGCCAACCTTCAAAGATTTGTTGATGCTTATAGCAGCTGTGGCTTGATCGATATCCGGGTCACTCGGGTAAAAAATTTACGTGGTGCAGAATGCCTCGAAATAGGGTGATTCAAATGCACAAGCTGGACAAAGTACTTTGGAATGTAGAAGCACAGTTGGCCTTTCCTGAGGGTAAAACGGTTGTTCTCCCTAGGCTTAGCTCGGACCATAACCCCGTATTGTTTATTGATGTTGCAAGTAACCCCCCTAATGTTAACTGTCGGCCTAAACGCTTCGAGGCAGCTTGGCTGACTAGGGAGGATTACAATAGTATTTGGAAAGATGCCACAAGAATCAGAGACAAAGGCATGGTGGAAATCATTTCAGAAGTGACGGAGCAAAGTTTCTTGTGGAACCGTAACGTCTTCGGCAACGTCTTTAAAAGGAAAAGAAACCTTGAGGTAAGGATTGGTGGCATTCAGTGGAACAGGAACTACACGTCTTCGGGGGGGCTCCAAGCGCTCGAAAGAAAGCTTATCCAGGATCTTAATGAAGCGCTGGACCAAGAAGAAGCGGTGTGGTTTTAGAAATCCAGGAAAGGCTGGATTAAAGATGGTGATAGAAACACTCGGTTCTACCACGCGGCAGCCATGATTAGGAGGAATAGGGGTCGTATCAGGTTCTTAAAAATACAAGGGAGTTGGACCGAGGATCTTACAACAATGTCTAATCATATTACATTTACAACTTACTTTTCTAACCTTTTTTGTAGAGTGGGCCTGGAGAACGCTGTACCTCTGACACCAATTGGAGACAGGTACAAGATCAATAGGATACAAGCGAATGGGTTAGTCCGTAAAGCTACTCTAGAAGAGGTTAAAAATGCGGTTTTTGGGATAAAAAAGTTCAGTAGCCTTGGCCCGGATGGGATACCAGCTATCTTCTACCAGCATTTTTGGGAGGAAGTCGGACTGGCGCTTACCAACCTGGTGAATCAAGCGTTGGAAACGGGGAAAATCCACAAATCCTTGTTGAGTGCCTGTATGAATTTAATCCCGAAGAAAGAGGTTTTGGAGTCGGCTGCAGATTTCAGACCTATTACGCTTCTCAATGTCGCGTTCAAGGTTATTTCCAAGGTCCTGGTCAATAGAATGAGGCCTTTAATGTGTAAGCTGATTGGCCCTCATCAGAACAGCTTTCTGCTAGGTCGTTCCACGCTTGATAACGTTATATTAACTCAGGAAATCGTGCATAATATGAATAAGAGAAAGGGGAAAACAAGGTTGATGGCGGTCAAAATAGATCTCTAGAAAGCTTATGATAGCGTGGACTAGAATTTCTTGGAAGAAACCCTATAAGGTTTTGGATTCCCAGATTATTCATCACCTTAATACTTTTCTCCCTCAAGGAGTGCGGCTTATTAATCCTTTGGAATGGGGGGCGTCTTTCGCCCTTTACTCTAGGACGTGGCTTGCGACAGGTGAACCCTCTGGCCCCATATTTATTCAATCTCATAATGGAAAGACTAGCATATGAGATTCAAAGAGAGGTTGAGCTAAGAACCTGGAAACCGATCTATATTTCTAGAGGAGGGATGTGAGTCTCGCACCTGTTCTTTGCCGATGATCTCATACTTTTTGGAGAAGCAACTGTCAACCAAGCTAAAACAATGATGGAGTGTCTCAATAGGCTCAGCAAGTTTTCTGGCTTAAAGGTAAACCTTTCTAAATCCCAATTTTTTTGTTCTCCTAATACTAACATTGTTGTCAGGAGAGGTATTGTGGAACGTATGGGCATCCCCCTCTCCAACCACTTGGATTCCTACCTCAGCATGCCCATTCTGAACAAAAGGGTTTCGAAAGATAGGTTCAACAAAGTCCTTGATAAAATGAGATCTAAACTATCTACCTGGAAAGCTAGTGCACTTAGCATGGCGGGGAGAAGAGTCCTACTACATGCAATCCATGGCCCTACCGGTAAGCACTTGCAAAGAAATTGATAAAATTTGTAGGAATTTCCTCTAGGGTCATTCTGAGGATACGAGAAAGATTCATACGGTTCGCTGGTCAGACGTCTGCTTCCCCCGAGAAGAGGGGGTATTGGGGCTACGGAAAGCTAAGGACTTTAACATGGCCTTTCTCATGAAATTGGGTTGGCAACTAAACACGAAAGAAAACAAGTTGTGGGTGAAAGTTCTTAAGGAAAAATATATCAAAGATGGTGACCTTTTCAACGCCAAGGATGGGAGTAACTGCTCCTGGAGCTGGCGTAGCATCATGAAACGAAATGATTTCCTTGAGAAATGAGTGAAATGGAAAATTGGTTCGGGCACCTCGATCAATTTCTGGAGCGATTGGTGGGTAGGCAACGGTCCACTCAATAAAATTCCCAATATTTCTATCCTAGAAAATAATAGTCATCTCACGGTGAGCAATTTTATAACGCTGGATAAAAACTGGAAGCTTGATGCCCTTGGTGAACTGCTACCACCTAATTCGGTTAATGCCATTCGCGCCTCACCACTCCCTCTCAACACAAGGCAGAAGGATACCCGGTTGTGGCCGCACTCAGGTACATGTCTCTTTTCTATCAAGTCTGCTTATTCTTTCGTTGTAGGACACCAAGAACAGGATGATCATTACGGTTGTATTTGGAAGATTAGGTTCATCTGGAAAATTATTAACAACGGACTTCTAGTTAATTTTGAACGTAGAAGACGAGGCATGGCGGAGCACTGCGGCTGTCCGATTTGCGATGAAGGGGATGAAACCTTGGATCACTTGTTTAGGCGGTGTCCTCGTGCGACAGAATGCTGGAGGCTGTCTAACGCCCCACGTGTTTTCAACGCTTACTCTCATGCCCCACTGGAAAACTGGATTGAGCTCAACTGCGCTGACAACAAAAAGAAAAAGGAATGGAATAAGTGGCAGGTCTTCTTCCCCTACGTCCTGTGAAACATGTGGAAAGCTCAGAAACAAACCGTTCTTCGACAACGTCCACACAACGGCGAGAGAGGTCCTCACCCGTGCAAGACATGAAGCTAAGGAGGCGCAATCAATTCTCCTCAAACACAATGGCCCCATGATGGCAAAGCAAATTTGGGTAAGTTGGATTCCACCACCGCAAGGCACCATGAAACTCAATACGGATGGCTCCAGGTTGTTTGACACAGGCATGGCAAGTACGGGAGGTGTCTTTCGCGATCACCATGGGTCGTGGATCGTGGGCTACGTAACAAAAAATTGGGACTACAAACAACTTCGAGCTTTGGGATCTCCAGGAGGGGCTGAAGATCGCCATCAATCGGGGTTTCGTTAACTTGTTAGCGGAAACCGACTTAAAAGCTATGGTGCAGGCATTGGACAAAGACATCGACTTAAGACCTGAGACTGACATCCTCATTGACGATCGCAAAGCCTTGATGAGGCAGCTTCAGACCGTTAAGCTCACTCACATCTTCAGAGAAGGGAACCAGTGTGCTGACTACTTAGCCAACATGGGCCGCACACATAGTTGGGGGATGACTATCTTGAACGCCCCCTCCCCCCCGGGATGGGGTCAAAGCCATCATCGATCGTGACGCGAACACAGTTGCGGCTACACAGATTTATTAATCTTCCTCGGGGCTTTCGCCCCTCTTGCTTACCAAAAAAAAATGATAGTGAAACCAAGTTGGGGACCAAAAGATGATAGATGCCATATAACAATAGGGAAGCCTTTCCAAAGGTCATCCCACACTCCTAGAACATTCAAGGACATTTCCATGAATCAAGAATGTCTAAAAGGCATTCATCAAACACTTGGTGTTCATAACATCACACACTCCCCTTTTCCCAAAGGTGAAGCATGGTTGATCAACTCCTTGAACTTAGGCTAGGTTGTCACTCGCTAATCGGGACTCAAATAATCATGTCAATCAACAACATCAAAGTCGTGTCTCAACTTTCATTAACCAATTCAAAATCATCCATCAAATACCTAGCCTACATCCCTACCTCCCTCCAAGGAGAACTAATCACACATAATCATAATGAAAATATCACAAGATTCATAATCAACATCGAATTCCATAACAAACACAAGATAAAAGATCAAAGCAATAAAACAGGAAAGTAAATTGCAAGAAATGAAATAAAGAGTAGAAGAACTTATCTAGTGAAAATGGATATGAAATCCTTGAAACCCAAGTTTAAATGCTATAATCCAAGCTTCCAAAATGTTTAATAACCTAAATATAAGTCTAATCTAACCCTAAAATATGAAAAGAAAGAGTATAAAATAGCTAGGGTTCTAAGATGGGTCGGAACCATGGAGAAATGAGTGAAAACCCACTTAAATAGGAGTAGGGGCGTGCTGAAAATCTGCAAATCTGGAGTCCTTGACGTGTCAAGCTAATTTGGAGCAAAAAAGGACGCATTCTGCCTATTCTCGACGCGTCGAGAATCCTCCTGCGATGAAGATCCGTCTTGCAGTCTAATTTTGATCGTTTTTCATTTTGATTTAAACTTTGATGTCTTGATGAAAGTTGTAGCCCTTCGAGTCTTCTTTCCAATGGTTCAGGAATCACTTCATTTGGACTTTTCTAGACCGAGATATGATCAAAATACTAAGATGTCGGCGTGTAGTGCGAGAATTGCAACACCTTAATCTTTTGCTTCTCTTTTGTTTTGGTTTGCCCAAATGACCAACACCATTGAAAATACCATTCTTAGGCTTCCTTAGGAGTGTTGCATCCATCTCCATAGCTTCATATTTGGTCTCCATTTGACTCCAATGCCCACCAAAATGCATGAAAATGATCATCTTTGCTTCAATGCTTTCCAACTCATACTACTTGCAAAATAACACAAATAAGCACTAATTCTTATGAAATTTGAAATGATCTATAAACAAAATGACTTAGTGAACGGGGGAAGAATATAGATGATGCAATGTGAGCGGGAGTGTGAAAATGGGTGTAAAGTCGAACCACGAGGATTGGAGTTTATGGCACGTAAGGATTAATCACCTAGACTCTAGTCACTAAGGTCTTGAAACCCATAAGGATCCAAGCAACCATTTTGAGGATTAAAACATAACATCTAAGAAATGATTTTGGAAATATGGATGTACAGGAAAAACAAGACTAAACTAGGATTAAAATCTATTGGGAAAAATGGGTTAGACTAGGTGTATTACTCTATTGATTCATTAACACTTGAGTTGGGGAATGAACAATAACCCTAGGTTCTTGATGCTAGCACAAAAGAATCCAAGTTTCCACAAGGATTAGAACAAAGGTTGCCCCATTCCAATGGTGTATCAACCTAAGTTCTTGAAGGACAAAAGCTATTTAAGCCCCAAATCTACCCCTATTTCCATAGAAGAGAAAATGGGTTTGAGATTGGGTTGGCTCAAGTCTCCCATCCAACTTCCATTGTGATGGAAGACTTTCCAAAGACAAACAACGATTAGCGCGCATTAACCATTGAAAGATAAAACAACATCCAACTCAAACTCAAGAACCCTAAATGGGTTTTCATCCCCTTTATGCAATAATCATCTAACTAGCATCAATAAGAGCAATAAACACCAAATCTAACCCATGCAAAAGACTACTCACTCATATTTAAGGTAAACATAGCAAGATTCAACAAGGAGAACATAAATATACAATAAAAGTAAAAACACTTGAAGAAGAGGAAGTAAGAGTTTTACTATTAATGATGGAGAGATGTTGATGGAATCCCTTCCAAAACCACCAAAAGATGCTTGCAAAGTGTTCTACAATGTCAATCTAAGCTATTCTAAGCTAAAAATGGCTAAGGAA
>CM008342.1:46225320-46236103 GCA_002525835.2 Ipomoea batatas | reverse complement strand
ATACAAGTCTTTGAAACGCACGTTTGCAGACACGGTAGGAGCACATGCTACCTTCAACAGCGAAGAGACTCCAACCTCAGACGAGAATGATTGGGCTTTCGAAGAGCCAGAAATTGAGTCTGATTGTGAAATGGAAGAGCATGACAAATTTGGCGGGTGACCAAGGGTTGTAATACCGAAAGAACTACGGAAAGATTTGTGTCGCGAATGGCGGCTTGCTTTAATTATCAAGTATCTTGGTAAGCATATCAACTTCAATGTTTTGAATCAACGCCTTTCAAACATATGGCAGCTACAAGGTAGGTTTTACTTGATGGATATAGGCCATGGATGCTTTGTGATACGGTTTGAGAACCACAAAGACTACCTCCATGTCCTGATTGACGGCCCGTGGAAGATCTTTGACAACTACTTAGTAGTGCAACGTTGGGTACCAAATTTCAAGTCGAGTACGTCAACAATCTCCAAAATGGTCGTTTGGGTGAGGCTCTCGGACTTGTCATGCGAATACTTCAGGGATGGCGCCATTAAACTTATACTGGAGAATGTGGGTAAACCGCTCAAGTTGGATCGCACAACTATAGCTAGAGAACGTGGACGATTCGCGGCAGTCGAAGTTGACCTAGAAAAACCACTAGTGTCTGAAATATGGGTTAGAAATGAAATCCAAAAAGTTGTGTACGAGGGTTTACACGTCGTGTCGGTTGTGGCACGGTGGGGCATCGTGAACAAAACTGTCCCCTCAACATGAACAAAGCTCAAGACAATGCTGAGATGGACCTTAATGTCGCACCGACTGCAGAACAAGAGGGAGTACAATAAGAGAATACAGTCCTCCCAAGTGCTAATCCTGGCGTTGACAAGCAACGCTATGGGGCGTGGATGCTGGTCACCAAAAAACAAAAGGCTAAAGGGAAAACAAACCACATCAACAACCAAAAAAGACGTATCCTCCAAGCCATTATAATAGAAATCAATTCGAAGCTCTCGTGGAGGATGGCGAAACAGAACAGGCCATTCCTACAAACGCCAACAGCAAAGGTAAGGCAACCGTAGTTGAGAACACTGCGACTAAAGTGGGGCGTTTTCGTTTTCCTTTGCAGGGAATGAGAAAGGCGGATTCTAATGCTACCAGGTCACCAAATGTTCCATGCTCGTCAGCAACTCCGCCGACGAACGGCACGGCACAACCGAATACTAACAATGGTAAAGGTGGCGGAAATCAACTTCGCGGCTCGATCAGGAGAGGTAGCCGCGGTAGCCGAACCAATGGTGTAGGTCATGACATAAGCCTCACACCTTCGGATGCTAACAGTGGTCGGGGTGGACAGTCCAAGTGTGCAAGTAGAATTCCGTCTAATCCACCAGCGAGCACAATTGCTGACTAAGGGTCTTTTGCAGGTATTTTCCAGTTTGGTAGTACACCAAACCCGCCAGGCTCATCACTCTCGAATCTGGGCAGTGACAGAGTTATCAATGGCAATAATTGTCCCACGCCTGGGGAAGGCGGTCGTCATTCTTCCCCTGATGAAACAGGTACCCAATGAAGATCATTTCCTGGAATTGTAGAGGCGTGGTCAATGGATGTGTGAGGAAACATGTTAAAGAGTTACTAAACACCTCCAAAGCTGACGCCCTTTGTCTCCTGGAGATCCGTTCCCCGAGAATTCAGGGGATGTTAAATTTAGTGGAAAAACTTGGTTATAATAATAATTTTGTTGTTGAGCCTTTGGATTTTGCAGGAGGGTTTCTCCTCGTCTGGAAGCAGGGTCAACTTGACCTGGAAGTGATGGCCCACACTTCTCAGGCTATTCACACGAACATCAAACGAGGGGTGGAGGTGACCTTTTTCACTTTTGCATATGTCATACCAAATATCCTTGCTAAGGCGAGGTTTTGGGAGGATTGCAAAAGGGTGGGAGGTACCTTGTCTATACCCTGGGTTGTCATGGGTGACATGAATGATATTGCTTCGGGAGATGAACAATGGGGTAGTGAAACTATCAACAACGCCAACCTTCAAAGATTTGTTTATGCTTATAGCAGCTGTGGCTTGATCGATCCGGGTCACTCGGGTAAAAAATTTACGTGGTGCAGAACGCCTGGAAATAGGGTGATTCAAATGCACAGGCTGGACAGAGTCCTTTGGAATGTAGAAACACAGTTGGTCTTTCCTGAGGGTAAAACAGTTGTTCTCTAACCCCGTATTGTTTATTGATGTTGCAAGTACCCCCCCTAATGTTAACTGTCGGCCTAAACGCTTCGAGGCAGCTTGGCTGACTAGGGAGGATTACAGTAGTATTTGGAAAGACGCCACAAGAATCAGAGACAAAGGCATGGTGGAATCATTTCAGAAGTGACGGAGCAAAGTTTCTTGTGGAACCGTAACGTCTTCGGCAACGTCTTTAAAATGAAAAGAAACCTTGAGGTAAGGATTGGTGGCATTCAGTGGAACAGGAACTACACATCTTCGGGGGGGCTCCAAGCGCTCGAAAGAAAGCTTATCCAGTAGCTTAATGAAGTGCTGGACCAAGAAGAAGCGGTGTGGTTTTAGAAATCCAGGAAAGGCTGGATTAGAGATGGTGATAGAAACACTCGGTTCTACCACGCGACATCCATGATTAGGAGGAATAGGGGTCGCATCAGGTTCTTAAAAATACAAGGGAGTTGGACCGAGGATCCTACTATAGTGTCTAATCATATTACAACTTACTTTTCTAACCTTTTTTGCAGAGTGGGCCTGGAGAACGCTGTACCTCTAACACCAATTGAATACAGGTTGTAACACCCCAATTTTCATAACAAATTTACTTGAATGTTTTTCTCATTCTTAATTCAAAATTTACTACAATCATAGCAGAAGCATTAACTAACCAAATGAAAACGGGTGTAACCGCCACGCTTAGGCATATTTCCTATACCCAAACGCTAAGGCTAATTCCAAACTTACAATAAATAATCCGAATTCAAACTTAATACAAATAGAAATAAATTTTACAACCGGGTAATTCTCAAAATACTAAATCTTCCCGTTGTCTATTCTTAGATAGACTTATTCCATCCTCAACTTGGATCCTATTCATGTCCACCTGTAAAAATCATTTAATACAAAAACAGGGTATAGACAAAAATTAGCATAAGCTAAATAAGAATCACTTCATCCCGTAAAATATTGGCTTGGATTTTATATTTTCAAAAATCATAATATTTTCAAAAGTCGAATATATCATTTATTCCATAATCTTACATAATAATACTGAGTGGAGAGTCTTTAAGCTTTCAACATAACCACCAATAGGCATCATAAGCCAAACCAAAAATCAGTAGGCACTATAGGCCAAACCAATACTCAAATTTCATAATTCATAAACCAAATTGGGGGATTCAACCCACACCAATCAATTAATTTTTCATAATGACCACAATTCCCTTAAGTAAGTTGTGAGATTTTCGGCTCATGCCGGCACCAAATATTATTATCCTCCATGACCAAATATGTATATATATATTCCAAAAATATATCATTTCTTCATAATAAATAATTTCTCCAATAAAATATATAATTTCTAAAAATTCATTTTTTTTCTCCACAATAATTCACCATATAATTTCATAATACGGATATATATGTATATCACACCAAAATTTGCCAAGCCAAGTATTTACTCAACACACGGGTTTGACCCGTCAAAATTCATTCTTGATATTTCAAGAATCATCACACACAATATACGAATGTACTTGTGATCACATGAACATTACAATGCACATAATTTTGTAAAGCACATAATTTTGATATCATATCATACAAATATATTTAAAATATTGGGACAAAATATTTAATTTTAGTGAATATGAAATCTTACCTCAATAGCCCAAAATTTTAATCAACACTTATAATACATTGATCGAAACCTGTGAATCAAATCATTCTAATATAATTAATAATAATAATAAGCGAATGCCGAAACATCATTATCGTAATTCTTCCATCATTCCCATCAATATATGATCATCCTAATATTATTATGCTTTATTATTATTACGGCATCCACATCATCTCATGAAATCCTCAAATAGCATCACCAATTTAAATCACTAATTCATCTTTATCATCACATCAACTACAACACTAGCATTATCATCGTAATTAACATATAACCTGCAGTACCCACCATCTTCTAGAATTCACTTCACCATTTCAACATCTTAATTACTGAATAATCAAACATTCGCATATCATACACTAATTCGTATCTCATCATCATCATAATCATTTTCATCATCTTTATCAACCAACCATTAATCATAATCATCAAGAAATCATGATAAATAAACTACAGAAATCCTTACCTCATCAACTCCAATATATTTCTACAGGTTCAAGCCGAGAGAGATGGTGAGAGACAGGTACGGGAGGAAAAAAATGATAGCTTTTTGGACTGCTCTCCTTTCACAGATGATGGTTTAAATAAAATATTAAGATAATATATTCTTTGGATATGTCCAAAGACGGTCTGGTGATATAGGGTTATTAGGTGACTAATTAGGTAAGATTAGGTAATTAATTATGAATGATCAGGCTAGAGATTAAGAAATCACGTATTGATTGACTGCAGAAAGGAAATGACAGCAAGTCTAAAATTTTAGATGGCTGTTTGTCTTGATTTACTGCCGAAATGGAGGACAATTAAAACTAAACAAAGATAAAATAATTTGTGTTCTTCAACCTATGTCAACCGAAAATAAAGGAAAGATATATAGGAATGCACATCGGTTGATTAATCAGTCAAAGAATAGACAAAGGAAAGTTAGGATTGACAGGAGCTAAAACATTGACTAAGATTACGAAATTTACTGGGAAATTTAGGTAAGGTATTTTAATACCAAAATTTTCAGATATGAAGTTCATCAAGTATATAACCTACATAAAAAATTTCATAACGATCCGAGTAGTAGAAGTATAGTTTTCGAATTGTTTTCTAAAACTGGTCCAGAGAGAAAAGAATTCTGGACAGCACACTGCCAAGAGCAAAAATATAATTTTCTGTGTTTACTCGAAGCTCAATATGATCAAAATATTTTATGGATATCAATTACTATAAGTTAGAGTTCTACCATAAAAATTTCAAGTAAAACGGAGTTTGGGAAGTATTTTTACCGAATAAATCTTTCGGACTGCGCCGAGCTGAAATTTTCTGAAAATGAATGGTTAGAAGAATTTTGGCTATAATTGAATTTTGTAACAAAAATAATGATGAACCAAAATCATTTGTAACAGAAATGGTGACCAAAATTCGGGGTGTCACACAGGTACAAGATCAATAGGATACAAGCGAATGGGTTAGTCCGTAAAGCTACTCTAGAAGAGGTTAAAAATGTAGTTTTTGGGATAAAAAAGTTCAGTAGCCTTGGGCCGGATGTGATACCAGCTATCTTCTACCAGCATTTTTGGGAGGAAGTCGGACTGGCGCTTACCAACCTGGTGAATCAAGCGTTGGAAACGGGGCAAATCCACAAATCCTTGTTGAGTGCCTGTATGAATTTAATCCCGAAGAAAGAGGTTCTGGAGTCGGCTGCAGATTTCAGACCTATCACGCTTCTCAATGTCGCGTTCAAGGTTATTTCCAAGGTCGGCCTTTAATGTGTAAGCTAATTGGCCCTCATCAGAACAGCTTTCTGCTAGGTCGTTCCACACTTGATAACGTTATATTAACTCAGGAAATCTTGCATAATATGAATAAGAGAAAGGGGAAAACAAGCAGGTTGATGGCGGTCAAAATAGATCTCCAGAAAGCTTATGATAGCGTGGACTAGAATTTCTTGGAAGAAACCCTAGAAGGTTTTGGATTCCCGAGATTATTCATCACCTTAATACTTTTCTCCCTCAAGGAGTGCGACCTATTAATCCTTTGGAATAGGGGGTGTCTTCCGCCCTTTACTCCAGGATATGGCTTGCGACAGGGGAACCCTCTGGCCCCATATTTATTCAATCTCGTAATGGAAAGACTGGCATATGAGATTCAAAGAGAGGTTGAGCTAAAAACTTGGAAACCGATCTATATTTCTAAAGGAGGGACGGGAGTTTCGCACCTGTTCTTTGCCGATGATCTCATGTTTTTTGGAGAAGCAACTGTCAACCAAGCTAAAACAATGATGGAGTGTCTCAATAGGCTCAGCAAGTTTTCTGGCTTAAAGGTAAAACTTTCTAAATCCCAAATTTTTTGTTCTCCTAATACTAACGTTGTTGTCAGGAGAGGTATTGTGGAACGTATGGGCATCCCCCTCTCCAACCACTTGGATTCCTACCTCGGCATGCCCATTCTGAACAAAAGGGTTTTGAAAGACAGGTTCAACAAAGTCCTTGATAAAATGAGATCTAAACTATCTACCTGGAAAGCTAGTGCACTTAGCATGGTGGGGAGAAGAGTCCTACTATATGCAATCCATGGCCCAACCGGTAAGCACTTGCAAAGAAATTGATAAAATTTGGAGTAATTTCCTATGGGGTCATTCTGAGGATACGAGAAAGATTCATACGGTTTGCTGGTCAGACGTCTGCTTGCCCCGAGAAGAGGGGGGATTGGGGCTACGGAAAGCTAAGGACTTTAACATGGCCTTTCTCATGAAACTGGGTTCGTAACTAAACACGGAAGAAAACAAGTTGTGGGTGAAAGTTCTTAAGGAAAAATATATCAAAGATGGTGACCTTTTCAACGCCAAGGCCGGGAGTAACTGCTCCTGGAGCTAGCGTAGCATCATGAAAGGAAAGGATTTCCTCGAGAAAGGGGTGAAATGGAAAATTGGTTCAGGCACCTCGATCAATTTCTGGAGCGATTGGTGGGTAGGCAACGGTCCACTCAATAAAATTCCCAATATTTCTATCCCGGAAAATAATAGTGTTCTCACGGTGAGCAATTTTATAACGCTGGATAAAAACTGGAAGCTTGATGCCCTTGGTGAAGTACTACCACCTAATTTGGTTAATGCCATTCGCGCCTCATGCTCCCTCTCAACACAAGGCAGAAGGATACCCAGTTGTGGCCGCACTCAGGTACAGGTCTCTTTTCTATCAAGTCTGCTTATTCTTTCGTTGCAAGATACCAAGAACAAGGTGATCATTACGGCTGTATTTGGAAGATTAGGTTCATCTGGAAAATTATTAACAATGAACTTCTAGTTAATTTTGAATGTAGAAGACGAGGCACGGCGGCTGTCCGATTTGCGATGAAGGGGATGAAACCTTGGATCACTTGTTCAGGCGGTGTCCTCGTGCGACAGAGTGCTGGAGGCTGTCTAACGCCCCACGTGTTTTCAACGCTTACTCTCATGCCCCACTGGAAAACTGGATTGAGCTCAACTGCGTTGACAACAGAAAGAAAAAGAAAGGGAATAAGTGGCAGGTCTTCTTCCCCTATGTCCTGTGAAACATGTGGAAAGCAAGAAACAAACCGTTCTTCGAAAACGTCCACACAACGGCGAGAGAGGTCCTCACCCGTGCAAGACATGAAGCTAAGGAGGCGCAATCAATTCTCCTCAAACACAATGGCCCCATGATGGCAAAGCAAATTTGGGTCAGTTGGATTCCACCACCGCAAGGCACCATGAAACTCAATACGGATGGCTCCAGGTTGTCTAACACAGGCATGGCAAGTACGGGAGGTGTCTTTCACGATCACCATGGGTCGTGAATCGTGGGCTACATAACAAAAAATTAAGATTACAAACAGCTTCGTAGCGGAGCTTTGGGATCTCCAGGAGGGGCTGAAGATCGCCATCAACCGGAGTTTCGCTAACTTGTTAGCGGAAACCGACTTAAAAGCTATGGTGCAGGCATTGGACTAAGACATCGACTTAAGACCTGAGACTGACATCCTCATTGACGATCGCAAAGCCTTGATGAGGCAGCTTCAGACCGTTAAGCTCACTCACATCTTCAGAGAAGGAAACCAGTGTGCTGACTACTTGGCCAACATGGGTCGCACACATAGTTGGGGGACGACTATCCTGAACGCCCCCCCTCCCCGGATGGGGTCAAAGCCATCATCGATCGTGACGCGAACACAATTGCGGCTAGACAGATTTATTAATCTTCCTCGGGGCTTTCGCCCCTCTTGCTTACCAAAAAAAAAAGATAGTGAAACCAAGTTGGGGACCAAAAGATGATAGATGCCATATAACAATAGGGAAGCCTTTCCAAAGGTCATCCCACACTCCTAGAACATTCAAGGACATTCCCATGACTCAAGAATGTCTAAGAGGCATTCATCAAACACTTGGTGTTCATAACATCACACACTCCCCTTTTCCCAAAGGTGAAGCATGGTTGATCAACTCCTTGAACTTAGGCTAGGTTGTCACTCGCTAATCGGGACTTAAATAATCATGTCAATCAACAACATCAAAGTCGTGTGTCAACTTTCATTAACCAATTCAAAATCATCCATCAAATACCTAGCCTACATCCCTACCTCCCTCCAAGGAGAACTAATCACACATAATCATAATGAAAATATCACAAGATTCATAATCAACATCGAATTCCATAACAAACACAAGATAAAAGATCAAAACAATAAAATAAGAAAGTAAATTGCAAGAAATGAAATAAAGAGTAGAAGAACTTATCTAGTGAAAATGGATATGAAATCCTTGAAACCCAAGTTTAAATGCTATAATCAAAGCTTCCAAAATGTTTAATAACCTAAATATAAGTCTAATCTAACCCTAAAATATGAAAAGAAAGAGTAGAAAATAGCTAGGGTTCTAAGATGGGTCGGAACCATGGAGAAATGAGTGAAAACCCACTTAAATAGGAGCAGGGGCGTGCTGAAAATCTGCAGATCTGGAGTCCTTGACGTGTCGAGCTAATTTGGAGCAAAAAAGGACGCATTCTGCCTATTCTCGGCGCGTAGAGAATCCTCCTACGATGAAGATCCGTCTTGCAGTCTGATTTTGACCCTTTTTCATTTTGATTTAGACTTTGATTTCTTCATGAAAGTTGTAGCCCTTCGAGTCTTCTTTTCAATGGTTCAAGAATCACTTCATTTGGACTTTTCTAGACCAAGATATGGTTAAAATACTAAGATGTCGGCGTGTAGTGCGAGAATTGCAACACCTTGATCTTTTGCTTCTCTTTTGTTTTGGTTTGCCCAAATGACCAACACCATTGAAAATACCATTCTTAGGCTTCCTTGGGAGTGTTGCATCCATCTCCATAGCTTCATATTTGGTCTCCCTTTGACTCCAATGCCCACCAAAATGCATGAAAATGATCATCTTTGCTTCAATGCTTTCCAACTCATACTACTTGCAAAATAACACAAATAAGCACTAATTCTCATTAAATTTGAAATGATCTATAAACAAAACGACTTAGTGAACGGGGGAAGAATATAAACAAATAAACACTTATCACAGAGGTAGGTGTAACCCTTTGAACCTTGCCTTGTGAGAATATGTTTACCTTACTTGCTGTACGGTAGAATGCGATGTCTTTGAACAGACTGTCGTTTGTGTAGACATTGACACATCTCACACAGGAACCTTCCAACCATTATTCTGTTCTCATTAGTGTGCCGGTTTTTGTCATGGGTCACCGTTCCTGGTTCTACAAGAGTTTCTAAAGAATTAAGCCTATCAATTCTCCTTTGAAGCGACCCTCACTTCTCTCTCACATAGGTGATTCTTTTCCCGAGTATCCCGCATACTCACACATGTCAATAGACATTCGAATCATTAAAGTAACAATATGCTAACCTCGTACGGGAGTCACTGTTTTAACGAGGAGTGGTAGGGGAAACCCCACAGTGACACGCTTCGTTCCATAATTTAGTTGTCCTATTGAACCTAGGTACCAGCTAGGTTGGGTATCTACTATAGAACATTAGTACAAAAAAGTACATAAAACACTAACATTTAGCTACCATTCTTGTAAGAATATTGGTGAAAACGCGCGATGGCAATTTTGTAAATAAGTGGAAGAACAATTCGCTATCGTTGTTAGCTAGAACGGATGCAATTTAAAAAAAAATGCGCCTAATATTCCACTACCGTTCTAAGATGAAACGGTGGCAGAAAAGATATTAAAAATTAATTTTTTTAAAAGATAGATATACATTTCGCCACTGTGACACCGCCACCGTGACACCTCCACCGCCACCACGACGCTTCACTCTCCCTCTCCTTTTATCTCTCACGCCTCCACTGCCACCTCTCACTCTCACGACTCTACCGCCACCGCGATGCAACCACCACCTCCAGCGCCACAGCCGCCGACTCTCACTCTCACTCTCTCAGATCCGCCGAGACCAAAGACTCAAAGGTAAATCTCATATGTGTCTTTTCTTTTACTCTTTTCTTAAAATAAAATCTCAGATCTCTCTTCTCAGCCTTCAGGTTTGACATAAGGTATTCTTACGATTTTTTGTTATAATAAAATATTGATGTTCATGTTAGATCTATATAGAAGTAGTTCAAAATTTTGGATTTCTTTTTTTTTTTTTTGGATTTTTTCCCCAAATTTGAACATACTCGACTTTTGAGTAATTTTGGTGTACAACTTTTGTGCACTTGAAAGTGAAAAATCAAGACTTAGCATATGTGCAGAAGATATTCGAGAACAAGTAGAAAGATTGGGAAATACATCAAAACTGTGCTCACAGCTTGGAGCAGTTCTGGGTATGCTTGGTGATTGTAGGTGTGCCTTTGTCCCTTCTTTCTTTTAGTAAACTATGTAACTTTGGGTTTTCTCTTCTTTCTTTTAGTAAACTAAGGTCTTGAA